>MCJB01051451.1:0-28332 GCA_002018475.1 Nicotiana obtusifolia | reverse complement strand
TGTCAATCGATTCTTCAGCTCCTGAAAACTACGTTCACAAGCGTCAGACCATTGGAACTTGGTAGCTTTCTGTGTTAACTTAGTCAATGGTGCTGATATAGAGGAAAACCCTTCTACAAACCGCCTATAATATCCTGCTAGCCTAGGAAGCTATGGACTTCTGATGGTGTTGTAGGTCTCGGCCAATTCTTTACTGTATCAATCTTCTGAGTGTCGACACTAATACCCTCGTCAGATATCACATGGCCAAGGAATGCTACTAAGTTCAGCCAGAATTCACATTTGGAGAGCTTAGCATATAACTTATGATCCTGAAGCGTCTGTAATACTATCTACAAGTGGCCCGCATGTTCCGCCTCCGAACGGGAATACACCAGAATGTCATCAATGAATACAATCACGAACACATCAAGATAAGGCCTGAATACAGTATTCATGAGATCCATAAGCTGCTGGGGCATTTGTTAGCCCGAACGACATCACCAAGAACTCAAAGTGCTCATATCTTGTCCGGAAGGCCGTCTTTGGAATATCCTTCTCCTTAACCCTCACCTGATGATACCCTAAACATAAGTCAATCTTGGAGAAATACTTGGCACCCTGGAGTTGGTCAAAAAGGTCGTCAATTCATGGAAGTGGATACTTGTTCTTTATAGTAAACTTATTCATCTGTCGATAGTTGATACACATCCATAACGACCCATCTTTCTTCCGCACGAATAGGACTGGCGCACCCCAAGGTGAAGTGCTAGGCCTAATGAAGCCCTTATCCAGCAAGTCCTTCAACTGCGCCTTCAACTCTCGCAACTCTACCGGTCCATTCTATATGGAGGGATAGAAGATCAGTTGAGTGTCAGGCAACACATCAATGCTAAACTCAATCTCCCTTTCAGGAGGAAGGCCTGGGAGTTCATCTGGGAAAACATCTGGAAATTCATTGACCACGGGGATTGATTGTAGAGTAGGCGGCTTCGCCTTTGCATCCCTAATGCGAACAAGATGATAAAATATAACCTTTTGAGATCATTTTCCTTTCCTTAAGATAGGAAATAAACCTACCTTTTGGTGTAGCAATGTTCCCCTTCCATTCAATGATGGGTTCACCAGGAAATTGAAACCTAACCATCTTCGTACGATAGTCAACATTTGCATAGCATGAGGCCAACCAGTCCATTCCCATTATCACATCGAAATCAACTATTTCTAACTCAAATAAATTTGCCGAGGTTTGGCAACTACAAATCGTCACAGTGCAACCTCTATATACCCTTCTAGCAATCACAGAATCTCTTATTGGAGTAGATACCGCAAGGGGTTTACTTATCAATTCAAGTTCAATGCCAAACTTATTAGCCACAAAGGGTGTAACATATGATAATGTAGATCCCGGATCAATCAGCGCATATACATCATAAGAAAACACAGACAATATACCTGTAACAATATCTGGAGACGACTCGAGATCCTGTCGACCTACTAGAGCATAGGTTCGATTTTGAGCACCACTCGAACTCGGCCCTGCACCTCTACCTCTACCACGACCTGTCGACTGCTGAAAACCCCGTGCTGGAGGTCGAACTGATGAGGAAGAACCAGACACAGATCCAGTCGGCTGAGCCATACCATCACCTCTCTGTTAGGACAATATCGCATCATATGGCCAGGCTGTCTGCAAGAATAACATGCATCAGAACCTTGACGGCACAGTCCAAAGTGGGCCTTGCCGCACTGATCACAACGTGGTGTTGGGGGTCTCATCTGACTAGTATCCCTGTGATGTTGCGAGCCTAATGCCTGCAAACTCTGACCTGGACCAGAATAGGTAAATCGATCATATCGAGGTCTCTGAAACTGTGGAGGAGCACTAGCTACAGGTGGTGCCGAACTCCTCGAAGATTGGGGCTTGACGCTGCCTCTGAAGTCATCAGAATACCTTGCAAATCTCGCCCTCTTATGCTGGCCCCTATCCTGCTCCCTATCTGCCCTCTGCTGGCGCTTACGATCCTCTAGGGTCTGGGCATAAGCCTGAATACGAGAAATATCCATGCCCTCTACCAAGGAGGCTGTCGTGCACTCATTTATCAGATGTGGTCCCAACCCGTTCACGAACAAATGAACCCTATCACTCATCTCGGCCACCGTATGGGGAGCATACCTTGCTAAAGAATCAAACTGCATACTGTACTCTCGCACACTCATATTACCTTGTCTAAGGTTCAAGAACTTATCAGCTCTAGCTCGTCGTATCTCAACTGGCAAGTAGTGACGAAGAAAGGCCTTAGAAAATTCCTTCCACACAGCTGGAGGAGCGTTCGAACCCCTGGATCTCTCCCAACTATCATACCAGAAAACTGCTAAATCCTGTAGCCAATAAGAAGCCAACTCTACTGCCTCTATATCACTAACATGCATAACCCGCAGTGTACGATAAACCTGGTCAATAAAAGTCTGCGGGTCCTCCTTGGGGTCTGATCCGGTAAACACTGGAGGGTCTAAATTAATAAAATCACGAACTCTCGTACTAACTGGTTTATCAGCAGCACCTGTATTCTGCCTCTAAGCCTGAGCAGCTACCAAGCTAGTCAATAACTGCAAAGCACTCTGCATATCCTGGTCTGTAGTGCCGGACGGAGGAACTAGAGGTGCTAGGTGCCTCCTAATATCCTGTGGAGGAGACGAAGTAGATGAGGTATGAGACGGCATCTCGCTCTGAGCCTCACTTTGGCCTGCTCTGGCTTGGGGCACCTGACTGGTACCCTCTCCCGCAGCTGTATCAAGCCATCTACTAATTGTTTACTTCCTAGTCGAAGGCATCGCCGAAGGAAAACAAGGTGAATATTAGAGACGAACACTTACGACTCAACTCTGCGCACAATCTAGATTTAGGAAGAAGGTAACAACCCTAGATGTCATGTAGCTTCCTGATTATAAATGTGGCGTGCTACACATCCATAATCAAGACTCTACTAGACACGGCTCATAGATAATCCCTAGGACAGACTGGCTCTGATACCAAGTTTGTCACGACCCAAACTGGAGGGTCATGACTAGCACCAGACCATACTTGCCGAGCACCAACGTACATTTTATCTAACCTTCTTTATTATCTTTAGGGCTGATGAGATCAATATAAATGGTAGACATGGATCATGGACAACCAACAATAAAATATGATGGCATGAATATACATAACATGGGATGACCAGACAATCAAGAAACTATATATAAGGTACGAGCTACCACGCTACCATGAAATACTATACAACAAAAACCAGCCAACAAGGCATACCAAACTATACTTGAGTCGACACATGTCTATGAGCCTCTAAAGGAACATAAGTACTGCAACATCGCCGGAACAGGGTCCCGACATACCCATAATGTCTATAACAAAAATGCATACCCAGACCACGACAAGTCCGGAGAAGGGATCTCGCCAATCACCATTGAACTGGACAGCCTACTCTGGTGGGGGAGCTGCAACTGCCTGTCTATCAGGACCTGCAGCACGACATGCAGCATCCACAAATAAAAGGACGTCAGTACGAATAAAGTACTCAGTATGTAAGGCAGGGAACCATAAGTATGAATAGTACTGTAAGCAGGGATAGAAAATATACAACCTGTAACATCTGGGTACCTCTGAGGGCTACTGACATGAAATGCATAATACATATGTATATATACATAAACTTTTAAAACATACGCCTCTGTGGGCATCATCATCATCATATCATACCCGGCCGTATAGGCTCGATAAAAACGTACCCGGCCATCATAAGGCTCGGTAGAATCGTACCCGGCCACGTGGAGCTCGGTAAAACCCAGCTGATCAGTGGTTGCACAATAGGTGCCGTACCCGACCGACTATAGCGTGGCTCGAGAGTAAAATAGATACATATATATAATGCATACTCGACTCATGAAAATACGTTTTAAGCCTTTTGGAGTGACGTAAGGTTGGTATCCTCTGTACACGTTATTAGGACTAGCTCTTCACCATGAACCTTATAAGAATCAGGAAGTACCAACAACATTGATTACATAAGAACAAGAGAAGCAATATCAACGTCAATCGTACCATAAGAGGGGGAACAATGTAAGTACTGCTAGCTTCTAAGAGTAGAGTTTCTTTGGAAGCTCGTTCATTACATTACGCACCATCGAAGTCGTGCAAAAGAAGGAAAGGGATAGCCTCACATACCTTGTATATACTTCCCCAATCTCAAGCTATGCACTGTCACAACTCCTTAGTCTACAATAAGAGAAACGATACTATCGTTATCATTTAAGCGTCATAACTATTATGTATCGACCACAACCTATTTTACGATGAAACGGACAGCACCTCCCCTATATATATGACTTCACAAAATTCAAAACAATCACCAAAAAGCCCAAACAACATCAATAATAATCATATTGAGCCTCCCAAAACAGTCCAGGCACAAGCTAATCACTTCATACATACGATGGCCACCGTAGTCGTGTCAAACGACCCGGAAATGTTACGAAAAACTATCAGCCCACAACCCTAAATCTATATGGTGTTTCTCCACACCCTTATTCCTCCAAAACTCCGCCAAATAGTAGTAAAACACGTATCCCAACAGCAACATTAAACAGTCCACAAAACAGTCCGCTACAAGTGAATAACTCGAACTCACGGCTTCCGATCACCGTCCCGTGAGTTCTTACATGTATAGAACGAATTATCATGAATTCACAGGAGAAAAAATGTATGAAAGAGAGCAGTAAACTTACCTTACTTGTTGGATAACTCAGCCCTTTCCTTGGTTCTTCAAACTCTAGGTTTCACCCCCAATTAGAACTTGAAAGAGAGGGAAAATCGATTAGGGTTTGTGTGGGATTTTTGGGGAGGGGTTGCAGGGGTTCAATTTGGTTTTGAAGGTACGAAATAAGGGTGAAATAACTGAGTTTATAATACCTTAAAAGTCCTCTCTTGGCCGACTTTGGGACTTTTAATTTTGTCCTCTAATTTTGGCAAGTAGGTGATGCACCTACTTGTCACCTACAATCTGCGCAGGTCTGCGGAAATACAATTATATCTATACTCCGAGATCGTATTGACAAACGGTTAATGAGTTAGAAACTAGACTCATAGATATTTAATTTGGTAGGTAGATCACCTCGTAATCCCTTGTAAATTGGGAGAAAATCTTAGAAACATTTGACCTAATGTTTAAGTAAAATTATGAACCTAAGTTGCGACAACTTTTGTCGACTTTTGTTTCATAACTCGTTTGACTTCAAGACTTATGATACGGATATTATATGATTAAAATACCTTAAAAAAGACCTCTTGAGTGTATTAAGCACCTCTAGGTTTACCCGAAAATATGAGTTACAACATCCTTGATTCGTTTAACTCCTAATACTTGTTAATCACCCTTGTACACCCTTATATCACTTAAGACCAATAGGATTAACTTCTTATCATCTTAAAGATAATTACTTATTGTATTTATATTAAATAACATATGGCATGAACTAACACGTGTGGATATGGGTTGTAACACAATAGGAGCCCTGTATATTGCAAACTTTCGCTTCGCCAACTAGAGCATTTCACACAGATCGCACCGTCACTCTACCAAATCGGAGATTCCAAGTAAATAGTTGCAAACTTCGTTGCCAAATTCTTCAATCAAAGGATGAACCATCCAATTCCACCATACTTTGTGCCAATTGATGGCCGCAAATTAGTTCTGCAGTCAAGAGTATATCTTGGGCATGCTCATTTATTTCTCATTTTTTCTTGAATGTTGTGATGTTTTATTTATGCAGCTTACAGTCATTTTATGTCAACTAATCCCATCGCGTGGAGATTCTCCCATCCTCCGGAGATTTTACATTTAAAGTCAACTACTCCCATCGCGTGGAGATACTCCCATTGTGCGGGGATTTCAAATTCAAGTCAATTACTCCCATCACGTGGAGACTTAAATGCTCTGACAGCTGCGAAACGGTACACAGCCCGGCTAACAATCAAGTCAAATTCAAAGGCCCATCCCCGGCATCCCAAATAATGCTCCAGAGCTCAGAGACCTCAGATTCAAACATCCCGTCACCCCGAGATCCCAAGTAACGGCTAGTCGGCATCCACACATCATCATTCCTGCATTATTTATATCATATCGTAACATATTATATTGCGATATAAGGGGGTGTGTGTATCTTCTTTTGCAGCTCCAAAAACTGCAATGTGGAACTTCTTCTAAGCAGCAATCCAAGTTCTACCGCTATGAGGAACGACAAACTCATAAGTGAGCCAAGGATCCAAACTCTGACTCAATTCGATCAATAGAACTCCAAAATCATCAAGTCTTTCAAGTATCATAACCAAGCTACAATCCGCGGAGTCACTCTAAATTCCAAGATCTTCCCATCTTGCAGTATTGTCATAAACATGATACTAGGACAACTCCTGCAAGCACCATCCCCTCCAAATCATCATTCTAGAACTACATGAGATCTGATCCTCAATAAGCCTGAGGTATGTAGGCAATTCAAAGACAAAATTCATCCCCTAATCTTACAACTCATAATCTTTCCGAAATCCATGTACTATTCCTGCAATACATGCTTTGCCTGCAAACTCTTTGATCGTCTCCGGTCAAAGAGGGGTAGCTGTAGACGATCAATTTTGACCCTCCCTTTAAAAATTAAATTATTTATGCTTAGTAATTTGGAGTAAACGTGGTAGAATATTTTTTAATCAGCAATACCTACTTTTATTAAAATATAATGGAAATTAGCAATTAACAATGTTGAATTAATAATTTAGTATTTAAAATTTGTGAATAATATTACTCTTACTATTTTGGAACTATTAAGATGACCTTATATTTTAATACACAAGTTTAGAATTAATTTAAATGTATTAACCTTTGATTTATAATTATATCACTTTTATTACTTTAATCTAATTTCATAAGTTAATAAAGTGTTTTAATAGATAAATATTTAGTTATAATAGTTTATAATATATTCGATGATTCTATTATATCACATTTAATTAAAATTAGTTAAGTTTAATTAAGATAATCTTTAAAGGGGTTAAAAAGCTCAAAAGGTTACAATTGCAATTAATTGATTAAACTCAATGTGGCTATGAATTAAATTTTGTTTCAGCTAAGTTAGCCCAAAAACAGGTCCAGTACGACCTGACCTAGTCCGGAACTAACCCTTTCTATCCACTTTGGCAATCCACGCCAATCTCTGAGAGCCAACCAAAGCGTGCCACATCACCCATCTCCCTCACTCACATAGAAAACACAACACATCTGAACCGTTGGCACCGATCATCAACGGTCCACATTAATCCATCTCTATTCCCTTTATTTTTAAATCTTTGACATACCCCATCTCTAGTGTTTGATTACAAAGATTCAATGGCCACTAATTTTCCCTCAAAAACCAATTTAATAATTCTCATCTCCCTGAAATATTAGGGATGTTGATCAAACGATCCAATGCCCCAGATTCCATGTCGCGTTTTAAACCTCAGTTTAACCAATCAAGACCCCCTAATCCTAAATCATTTCAACACCACCCCTCCGCCTCACTTTCCTCTTTCTCTCCCTATTCTCTCAATCTTGTAACCCCATCAGTCAAAAAAACCTTGCGCAAATTAGTGCAAGGTCACCTCAATCGAGCCTAAATCATCTCCTCTTTCCCTGCTAGCCGCGATTCCTGCTTGAATCTTTCCGCTTTCGTCGTTACAATTCAAAACCCCAAATCAAAACCCCAGACCTAAAAGAATGACTCGGGATTTCATCTTTCTTTCCTCATTCTTTCAAATCGGAGCATGCATGGAGATTATCTCTAGCTTCATCATTGTTATTCGATGTCCAGAGGTCAAACGCAGTGACCTCTGGATATTAGGGCCTTGAACGACTATTCTTCACACTTCACCGGTCAATTCCACACCTCCTCGTGCCCCAGCTAAATCCCACACTCTTTTTCCCCTCTGTAGTTCTCTAATTTCACTTCTATGCTATCATCATCCTACCTTCGTCACTTTCCACTATTAATTATGAATATGGCTAGAACCCTAAGGCTTGAATGACAATATAAAATGGGCATTCAATGTCTTCACCTAACATCGATCGATACTCTCTAAAACACAAAAGAAAGAAAGAAAAGCGTTAAAGCTCAAGGTTTTCCTCACTAAGCATTCTCTGATATTTCTATTTTCTTTTCTCTTCTCTAGTTCTGAGTTCGATTGTTGTATTGGTCTTGAGTTGGGATCCCTAAACGGCTGTTGAACTATCCTCACTTGGTTTGCTGCCCTACAGAAGGTCAGTGCATAATGACCCCTCTTTACCTTGTATTAATGATGTAACTCCGTATTACTGATGATCACTTTGTTAATTCCTTGTTGTTTGTGATTGATACTACTTATGTAAATCCATATTTATCCTACCCTGTCTTTGCATGATGTCTTCACTATTAAATTGTGAACCTTCTTATTAAGCTATGTTGTGTTGAGGTTGTTATCAAGTCTGTGATGTCGAATCATATCATTATGATTTGATTAGTAAAAATGCCTCTATGCTAACTGATTTTCTTGTGATCAAGTCTTCATGACTAGTTAAAGTAACCACTTTGTTGATTTTGTGTATAACTTATCTCTATTAGTTAAACAACAATCATATAAGCATTATCACATTAGTTAAGTTAGTTGAATCATGTTCCAGAACCCTTCTTGGTGTTTTGTGTGCCTCCAGATTAACTTGACTCTTCAACTTGTGACATTATGTTGATCTTGTAAATGGATTTCCATATAGATCATGTTTTATATTCCACCTCCATACTTGGATGACCAGTTGATAAGTCGTTGATATCCTGTCTGTTCTGCAAATTTAGTGATTCCTGTAGCTATGTTGTTGCTGTTTTTGAATCCTATTAAGCTTCATGGTTAATTTAACCAAGTTCTGTGCTGATGATATTGAATGTAACCCTTTTTGTTAACCAAATAGTAGGTCTCAAAGTTGAATAAAATCAGGCCTCTGAAACCTCTCTCAAAGTACTGCCAACTCTTGCTACATTTGTCAGGACCCCAATTTCCCTTGGTAGGATATCGTGATGGCACCAAATCTACACGACTAGGTAAGTCTAACATTTAAAAATAACTTGACAGAGATAATTAACAAAATACTAAAGAAATTCTGATAAACTAATATAACCTTCTGACATAGAATCCCAACAGTACACTTCCGAAAACCGGTGGAACTGAGTCTTAAGCTCTACAGAGTAACTCTAGAATGTCTACTACATCACCGTCTGAATAAAACTACAACAGGAAGTAAAGAAAAGGGAAGGTAACTCTGCAGTGTGGGGACGCCGAGAAGGTGTACCTTGACGTCTGAAAATAGCTAACAGTCGATCGCTAACGTCCGGCACGAGCAGACGTACCTGGATTTGCACAAAAATATATGCAGAAGCATAGTATGAGTACACCACAATGGTACCTAGTAAGTATCAAGCCTAACCTCGGTAGAGTAGTGATGAGGCCAGGTCAAGACACCTACTAGGATATAATAAACAGAATGAAAATGTAATAACAAGGAGTAACGGAAAGCGAAGCAATAAGTAATATGAAACAAGTTAATAACATAGACTAATGAAAGGATGTAAGCATAGAGATAACATAAGGGAAACAATTGAAAAGAACCACAATGTTCATATATAGACAATAACTGATGAAACAAGAAAGAACAAAACAACAAGAAGAGTTCCCATCATGTAACACTATGCAACATGAGAAAAATAACAAGAATCACAACAAAATAACCCCTCGTGCACAAAAGAATCACAACCGAGGTACCGTCTCGTATTCACAATTCACAATCTCAATCACAATCTTTCCTAATACCCCCGCGTGAGCCTTACATTTAAATAGTTTTCGTAAACAGTTTTCGCAAAATAGCTACATGCACTTTATCCCACCTTATGACGCCGCGTGGCTTCATGTAATTCCCTTAAAAGTAACACGCACATAAGTTCCACCTTATGTTGCTGCATCCATATTAACTCTATCCTTATACCGCCATGCGCGTCAATTTCACATCACAATGACAACTAGCACCACAAGTGCCCATATGTCACAACTTGCCAATAATCGATAATATCAATGTTTCCACAACAATAGCCCATGGCTCAACCACAATGCGTACAAGAATATCAAAAAAAGCAATGAATATAAATTTCTCAACAAGAAGGATATCCCAACAAATAACCACTTCGCCTCAATGTGATAACGACTTTCACAACTTCAACACCAATAACTCAACAATGAGAAATATAACCTGTAACCACGATAATAAATAGGAATAACTCACAATAGAAGAGATAACGTGTAACAATGACTTCAAATAATTTTAATTCAACAATGAAAGAGATAACATGTACAACAACTTCAAATAATGATAATAAACAATGAAAGAGAAAACATATATAATGACTTCAAATAATGATAATCGACAATGAAAGAGATAACATGTAACAACAAAATGGCAACAAGTTCAACTAAAGCATGAGAGCAATTTATCAAGTTGAATGTAGAACAAGTGTTAAACAAGTCATTTAAGGCATGTAAGGATAGAGTAACACAAGTAAGAATAGATGGACAATGAGAATTTAGAACATGATATGACGTTTCAATTAAAGCACGGAAAGAGTCTAAGTAGCCTAAACCGATCAAATACCACATACAACCCGCGTACCCACTCGTTACCTTGCGTACACGGCTTTCACATAGCACAAAAGAATCAATCAATCCCAATCCTAAGGGGTAGTTCCCCCACACAAAGTTAGGCAAGATACTTACCTCAACTAGGCCAATTCAACTCTCGGAAATAGCTTTTCCCCTAAATTTCACCTCCACACGGCTCAAATCTAACGAAAATCGACTTAATATCATCAAAAAATGCAAGGAAAATCAATTACAACAGATAAAGCTATGATCTTTATACTTTTCCCAAAAAGTCAATCCATGACCCCATGACCCCACGAGTTGATATATGTGATTAGTTTCAAAATTCGAGTTCAAATCGACTCTCAAAACTCAAATTCTTATTCTTAAAAAACTTGACAAAGTTTCACAAATTTTAACTTATATACATGATTTTGATGTTAAAATCTAAGATATATTGATGGAATAAAGTTGGAAATAGATTAGAATCACTTACTCAAAGTTTGTAGATGAAAATCCCGTTCCAAATTGCCTCCTACCGAATCTAGGGTTCAAAAATGAGAGAATATGTTGAAAAATCCCATCTCCTAACCCTTTTGTCCAGCTGCAGGTGTCGCATTTGTGACACAAGGTTCGCATTTGCGAAACCTCGCAATTGTGGACCAGGGATCGCATTTGTGAGCCCTGACAGCCTCAGTGATCATCGCAATTGTGATAAAAGATTCACAATTGTGAAACGGGACATAATCGCAAAAGCGAACTATTGTTCGCTAATGCGAACCAAGCCTAAATCCTACTGACTTCGCAAATGCGAAAGGGAAGTCGCAATTGCTACATCTGAGCCCCCACTGTCACCTTCGCAATTGTGATAACTGAGCACTAGCAACACTAGCAATTCATTTTCAATTCAGAACCTTCCGAAACATATATGAAACTCATCCGAGCCCTCGGCACTCTAAACCAAACATCCACACAAGTCTAATGACATCATATGAACCCGCTCGTGCGATGAAACACAAAAATAACATCTAAAACTACAAATCGAACACTAAAACCTATGAATTTCAAAGTAAAGTTCAAAAATCTCTATAATTATAACTAAACGTCCGAATCCTATCAAATCATCCCCAAATGATATCAAATTTTGCAGACAAGTTCTAAATAGCATAGCGGACCTATTCTAAGTCCCAAAATCAAATTCCGAGCTCCATAGCTAAAAGTCAACCTACATCAAACTTTTCAATTTCAAATTGTCAAATTTCAGCAAAATAACACAAATCAACCTATGGACTTCCGCAATAAATTTCGGGCATACGCCCAAATCCAAAATCACGATACGAAGCTATCGGAGTCATCAACACCGTCCCGGGGTCGTTTTCACAAATTCAAAGTTTGGGTCCACATTTCTAACTTAGGCTTCTAAGTCAAGAATCAAAGGGTCCGAATCAACCCGAAAGCTTCCCGAAATGAAACTAACCAACCCCACAAGTCATAAAATCATTATCACACATGTGTGAAGCATCAAAAGAGGAAACGGGGTGAATTACACAAAACGACCAATCGAATCGTTACATTCTCACCCTCTTAAAACAAAGGTTCGTCCTTGAACGTGCATAAGGACATGCCTGAAGTGACGAATAGATAAGGATATCGACTCCGTATTTCGTGCTTGGTGCCCCAGGTCGCCTCCTCGACCGGATGACCCCTCCATTGAACCTTCACTAAAGCAATGCTCTTTGATCTGAACTTCCGGACATGTCTATCCAAGATAGCCACCGGCTCCTCATATAAGTCAACTCCTCGTCTAGTTGGACTGTGTTTTAATCTAAACCATGAGACGGATCACCGTAATCTTCCGGGGCATAGAAACATGGAACGCTGGATGAACCGCAGACAAACTAGGTGGCAATGCAAGCTTGTAGGCCACTTTGCCAATCCGCTTAAGGATCTCAAAAGGTCTGATATACCTAGGGCTTAACTTGCCCTTCTTCCCGAACCTCATCACGCCCTTCATAGGTGAAACCCGGAGCAAGACTTGCTCTCCCACCATGAATACAACATCACGAACCTTCCAATCCGTATAACTCTTCTGTCTATATTGGGCTGTACGAAGCCGATCCTAAATCAACTTGACCTTCTCCAAGGCATCTCGAACCAAATCTGTGCCTAATAACTTAGCCTCTCCTGGCTCAAACCAACCAACTAGGGAATTAGACCATCTCCCATATAGGGCCTCGTAAGAAGCCATTTGAATACTCAGTTGGTAGATGTTGTTGTTGGAAAACACCGCAAAACGCCAAACCTAATTCCAAGAACCCCCGAAATCCATAACACAGGTACGAAGCATATCCTCCAATATCTGAATAGTGCACTCGGATTGTTCGTCCGTCTGCGAGTGAAATGTTGTACTCAACTCAACCCGTGCGCCTAGATCACGCTATACAGCTCTCCAGAAATGCAATGTGAACTACGTACCCTGGTCAGAGATGATGGATACTGGCACGCCATGAAGTCGGACAATCTTGCGAATATAGATCTGAGCCAGCTATTCTAAAAAATAGGTAGTCACTACCAGAATAAAATGAGCCGACTTGGTCAATCTGTCCACAATCACCCATAACTCGTCATATTTCTTTAGAGTTCGTGGGAGCCCAACAACGAAGTCCATGGTGACACGCTCCCATTTCCACTCGGGAATCTCAAGTCTCTGAAGCAAACCGCCCGGCCTCTGATACACCAATAGTGCTGCCTTAAATCCTGATACATCTTAGCGGCTCCCAGATAAATGGAGTACCACGAATTGTGGGCCTCCTGAAGAATCAACTCACGCAACCCATCCACATTGGGCACACATAACCGGCCCTGCATCCGCAACACACCGTCATCACCAATAGAAACCTCCGTGGCATCGCCGTGCTGTACTGTGTCCTTATGGACAAGGAAATAGGGATCGTCATACTGACGCTCTCTGATGCGATCATATAAAGAAGACCGAGAAACCATGCAAGCAAGAACTCGATTGGGCTCCGAAACATCCAATCTAACAAACTGGTTGGCCAAGGCCTAATCATCCATGGCTAGTGGCCTCTCTACTGTCGGTAGATATGCTAAACTGTCCAAGCTCTCCGCCTTTTGACTCAAGGCATCGGCCACCACATTGGCCTTTTCGGTATGATATAAAATAGTGATATCATAGTCTTTAAGCAACTCCCATCTCCGCTGCCACAAGTTAAGATCTTTCTTTTGGAACAGATGTTGTAGGCACTGGTGGTCGATAAAGACCTCACAAGGGACACCGTACAAATAGTGCCGCCAAATCTTCAATGCGTGAACAATGGTTGCCAACTCAAAGTCGAGGGCCGGATAATTCTTCTCATGGGTCTTTAACTGCCGAGACATGTAGGCAATCACCCTACCGTCTTGCATCAACACCGCGCCAAGACCAACACATGGGGCATCATACTACAAAGTGCAAGACCCGAACCTTTAGGCAACACCAACACTAGGGTTATAGTCAAAGCAGTCTTGAGCTCGCCTCACACTTCTTAGACCATATGAAAGGAGCACCCTTCTGGGTCAATCTGGTCATAGGTGCAGCGATAGATGAGAAACCCTCTACGAAATGGCGATAATACCCAGACTAACCAAGGAAACTCCGAATCTCAGTAGTTGAAGTCGATCTGGGCCAACTCTACACTGCTTTAATCTTCTTCAAATCTACCTTGATCCCCTCACTCGATACCACATGAACCAAAAACACCACCAAATCAAGCTAGAATTCACACTTTGAGAATTTAGCATACAACTTCTTCTCGCTTAAGGTCTGAAGCACGATCCTCAAGTGTTGCTCATGATCTTCCCAGCTGCGGGAGTACACCAAGATGTCGTCAATTAAAAAGATGACAAATGAATCAAGATATGGCTGGAATACATTGTTCATCAGGTGCATAAATGGTGTTGGGGTGTTGGTCACCCCAAATGACATCACAAGGAACTCGTAGTAACCATACCGAGTCCTAAAGGCAGTCTTCGGAATATCCGGATCCCGAATCATTAGCTGATGATAACCTGACCACAAATCAATCTTTGAGAACACTCTGGCATCCTACAGCTGATCAAATAAGTCATCAATGCGCGGCAATGGATACATGTTCTTCACTGTCACCTTGTTCAGCTGCCGATAATTAATACATAGGCGCATAGAACCATCCTTCTTCTTCATAAACAAAACCAGAGCAACCTAAGGTGACACACTAGGCCGAATGAAACCCTTATCAAGCAACTCTTGAAACTGCTCCTTTAACACCTTCAAATATACTAGGGTCATACGAATAGGTGGAATAGAAATGGGCTGAGTGTCCGGCAACAAGTCAATACCAAAATTGATATCCCTATTGGGCGGCATGCTCGGAAGATCTGCTGGGAATACATCTCGGAAGTCTCTCACTACCAGAACTGACTCCACGGTAAGGGGATTCGGCACTAACATCTCTCACAAAGGCTAGATAAGCATCACACCCCTTCTCAACCATTTGCTGAGCCTTTAGAAATGACGCATCCCTACTTGAACAAAATCCAATGCGTCCCTCCACTTTAACCGTGGCAAACCTAGCACAGCCAATGTCACAGTCTTAGTGTGACAATCCATAATAGCATGATAGGGCGACAATCAGTCCATGCCCAAGATAACATCAAAGTCTACCATACTAAGTAACAACATATCAACTTTGGCCTCAAAACCACAAATAACAACTAAGCACGATCAAAACACATAGTCCACAATAATAGGTGCACACATAAATAGGCAAACTCAAAAGATCACGAGATATATCCAAATACGGAGCAAAGTAAGATGACACATATGAATAAGTGGATCTCGGATCAAATAAGGCAGATGCATCTCTATGGAAAATCAGAACCATACCTGTAATGACTGCTTCTGAAGTGACTGCCTTTGTTCTACTCGAAAAAGCATAGAATCTGGCCTGGCCTCCCCCTCTAGGGCAACCTCTACCCGCCCTTCCCCCACCCCTAGATGGCTGTGCGGGTGGAGCGACAATTGGGGCCGCAACCATGGCCTGAGAATTTTCTGGACCTGGCTGAATCCGTGGAGCCTGAGTAGTCTGTGGAGGTGCATCCCTCCTATGCCTGGGGCAGTCTCTAACCATATGACGGGTATCATCACACTCAAAGAAAGCTCTCAATGGGCATGTTTTTGGAACTGGCTCGGGCCTGATCGGCTGGACTGGTCGCTGAAGGCACCCCGTGCGAGAGGTACACTAGAAAGTGGCTGAGCAAAGTGTGCAACCTGAGATCTCGGAATAACTGGAGCACCACTAGAAGCTGGGAGTGATGAGTGAACTGGACGGCTCACATAGCCTATGTCGTGATGGGATGTAGCTGCAACGTGACCACCACTAAATCCTCCAGTACCTCGAGGCCTCTTAGCCTCCCTCTCCTCTCTCTCACGACCCCGCATACCCTCCAAATCTCGAGCCATGCTGAATCTAATACCATTGTTGAGCCCCTCGATAAATCGACGGACTCGCTCTCTAACTGTAGAAACCAAGGCAAGTGCATGTCTGGATAAGTCACTGAATCGGACAACATACTCTAACACTATCATAGTACCCTGGCGCAGCTACTCAAACTCCATACGCCATGCATCCGCAAGGGTCTGAGGAGCAAACTCTCTCAAAAACAACTCTGAAAATCAAATCCATGTAAGTGAAGCTGCATCGACCGGGTTACACTCCTCGTATACCCGCCACCATTAGTATGCTGCTCGCGACAGTTGGAATGTAGTAAAAGCAACCCCAATCGTCTCTGCAATACCCATGGTGCACAGAATAAGGTGGCACTCCTCTAGAAAACCATGTGCATCCTCTGAAGCCAAACCACTGAAAGTAGGAGGGTGATACTTCTTGAACCTCTCAAGTCTAACCTGCTCTTCCTTAGATGTTGCTGCCCTTACCTCGGGCCGAACCGAAACAACAGGCGGTACAAGTATAACATTTGGTACTTAATCAACATGGACCCGCTACTCTGGGGTACGGGCCACAGAAGTCTGAGCTCCTCCCCCAGCCTGAGATATGGCTGGTGCAAATGGAATCAACCCCGCCTAAGCTAGAGTACCAAACATTCTTAAGAACAGTGCGAGGATCTTCTAAAGTGTAGGGGTGGCAACAGGCACCTCGGGTGCCTACCCCCCAACTGAAGCTACTGGTGGCTCCTCTGTCACAGCTCAGGCAGGTGCTCTAGCTGCACCATGTTCCCCTCCTCGGCCTCTGCGCCGGATCCGGCCCTCTCATAGCTCTAGCAGGGGGCGTGGGTGTCTGATCATCAAATTCAGTAGTGCGTGTCCTCACCATCTATGAGAAATAGAAGTCAAAGAGTCTGTTTTCAAAGTCAACCAATTCGCACGATAAGGAATCAAAGAAATGAAGTTTTCCTAACAATCATGTAGTCTCTTGATGATAAGTACAGACATCTCTACACCGATCCGCAAAACTCTACCAATCTTGCTTATGACTCGTAAAACCTATGAACCTAGAGCTCTAACACCTAGACTCTAACTACTAGGTAAGCCTAACATTTAATAATAACTTGACAAAGATAACTAACAAAATACTAAACCAAGTCTGATAAACTAATATAATCTTCTGAAATAGAATCCCAATAGTACACTTCCCAAAACCGGTGGAACTGAGTCATAAGCTCTACAGAGTAACACTAGAATGTCTTCTACATCATTGTCTGAATGAAAATGCAACAGAAAGTAAAGATAAGGGAAGATGACTCCGAGACCTACGGACTCCGAGCAGGTATAACTTGAAGTCTATGGAAAGCAACTAACAATCGATCTCTAACATCCGGCATGAGCAGACGCAGCTGGATCTGCACAAAAAGACATGCAGAAGCATAGTATGAGTACACCACAATGATACCCAGTAAGTATCACCTAACCTCGGTAGAGTAGTGACGAGGCCAGGTTAAGACACCTGCTAGAATATAATAAACAGAATAAAAACGTAATAACAAGGAGTAAAGTAACATGAAACAAGTTAATAACATAGACTAATGAAAGAATTGTAAGCATAGAGATAACATATGGGAAACATTTGAAAAGAACCACAATGTTCATGTACGGACAATAACGGATGAAACAAGAAGTGTTCCCACCAAATAACTCTTTGAACCATGAGATAAACAACAAGAATCACTATGAGGTACCGCCTTGTGCACAATAAAAATCATAACCGAGGTACCTCCTCGTATATATCAAGAATCACAATAGGTACCGTCTCGTATTCACAATTCACAATCTTAATCACAATCTTTCCTTATTTCGCCGCGTGAGCCTTACATTTAAATAATTTTTGAAAACAGTTTTCCCGAAATAGCTACACACACTTTAGCCCATGTTATGACGCTTTATGGCTTCACGTAATTCCCTTACAAGCAACACGCACATAAGTCCCACCTTATGCCGCCGCATGCACATTAACCACTATCCTTATACTGTCGCATGTGCATCAATTTCACATCACAATAACAACTCGCACCACAAGTGCCCATATGTCAAAACTTGCCAATAATCAAAAATATTAATGTTTCCACAACAGTAACCCATGGGTAAACCACAATATGTACAATAAAATATCAACAAAAGCAATGAACGTAAATTTCTCAACAAGAAGGATATCCCAACAAATAACTACTTCGCCCCAATGTGATAACGACTTTCATAAACTCAACACCAATAACTCAACAATGAGAAAGATAATGTGTAACCACGATAATAAATAGGAATAACTCATAGTGGAAGAGATAACGTGTAACAATGACTTCAAATAATGGGAATTCAACAATAAAAGAGATAACATGTACAATGACTTCAAATAATGATAATCAACAATGAAAGAGATAACATGTATAATGACTTCAAATAATGATAATCTACAATGAAAGAGATAAACAATAAAAGGGCAACAAGTTCAACTAAAGCATAAGACCAATTTATCAAGTAGAACTTAGAACAAGTGCTAAACAAGTCATTTAACGCATGTAAGGATAGACTAACACAAGTAAGAATAGATGGACTATGAGAATTTAGAACATGATATGACGTTTCAATTAATGCATGGAAAGAGTCTAAGTAGCCTAAACCGGCCAAATACCACATACAACCCGTGTACCCACTCGTCACCTTGGGTACACGGCTTTCACATAGCACAAATGAATCAATCAATCCCAATCCTAAGGGGTAGTTCCCCCATACAAAGTTAGGCGAGATACTTACCTCAACTAGGCCAATTAAACTCTCAAAAATAGCTTTCCCCCTAAAATTTGCCTCCACACGGCTCAAATATAACCAAAATCGACTTAATATCATCAAACAATGCAAGGGAAATCAATTACAATAGATAAAGCTATGATCTTTACACTTTCCTAAAAAGTCAACAAAAGTCAACTCGGGGCTCGCCCGATTAAGACACGGGTCCAATGGTAGATTCCAGCTACCCATGACCCCATGAGTTCATATATGTGATTAGTTTCAAAAGCCTTTTATTTTTCAAAAACTTGATAAAGTTTCACAAATTTTCACTTTGATTCATATGATTTTGATGTTAAAATATAAGATATAATGATGGAATATAGTTGGAAATGATTAGAATCACTTACTCAAAATTTGTAGATGAAAATCCCTTCTCCAAATCACCTCCTACCGAGTCTGGAGTTCTAAAATGAGAGAATATGCTGAAAATCCCGTCTCCCAGACCTTTTGTCCAACTGCAGGTGTTGCATTTGCGACACAGGGTTCGCATTTGCGAACCCTCGCTATTGCGGACCAGGGCTCGCATTTGCGAGCTCTGACAGCCTTAGTGATTATCGCAATTGCAACAAAAGCTTCACAATTACGAAGCTACAGATAATCGCAAAAGCGAACTATTGTTCGCAAATGCGAACCAAGCCAAAATTATGTTAACTTCGCTAATGCGAAGGGGAAGTCACAATTGCGACATCTGAGCCCCCACTATCACCTTCACAATTGCGAGGCTGGTGCTCACAATTGCGATAACTAAGCACCAGCAACACCAGCAATTCATTTTCAGTTCAAAACCTTCCGAAACATGTCTGAAACTCATCCAAGCCCTCGGGGCTCCAAACCAAATATCCAAAAAAGTTAAAAATATCATAAGAACTCGTTCGCACGATCAAAACACAAAAATTACATCTAAAAGTACAAATCGAACACTAAAATGCATGAATTTCAAAGTAAAGCTCAAGAATCTCTAGAATTATAACTAAACATTCGAATCCTATCAAATCAACTCTAAATGGTACCAAATTTTGCATACAAGTTCTAAACAGCATAACAAACCTATTTCAAGTCCCAAATTCAGATTCCAAGCTCGATAGCTAAAAGTTAATCTACAGTTAATTTTTAACTTCAAATTGCCAAATTTCGGCGAAACAACATAAATCAACCTATGGACTTTCAAAATCAATTCCGCACATATGCTCAAGTCTGAAATCACGATAAGAAGCTATTGAAGTCATCAAAACAATGTTCCAAGGTCATTTTCACAAAAGCCAAAGTTGGGTCAACATTTCTAACTTAGACTTCTAATTCAAGAATTAAAGGGTCCGAATCAACCCGAAAGCTTCCTAGAATGAAACTTCCCAACCCTGCAAGTCATAAAATTATAAACACATATGTGCGAAGCACAAAAGGGGAAATAGGACTCACTTACACAAAACGACCGGTCGGATCGTTACAACATTATATCATCATGATACCTATAATGTTCTGTAGTTCTGATTCAGTTCCTACCTTCATATTAATTTGTTTATCTTTAGTTAGCTATATGCTCTTGTAAATTTAATAAAATGATCTTGATATGTTCTTTGTGATGTCTTGAACTAAAGAAACCATGTAATGAACCCAGCTAGTGTGTTAAGAAGCCTGTTCTCGGAACTAAACAAAATTGATTCCTAGATGTCTGTCATGATAACCTGTATGCAAGTCATGTGTTAAGTTTGTTTACATACCATGCTAGTAAACCTATCTACATGTTCAAATGCTAGTTCACTGTGACCTGTTTGCCTTATCAAAGTAAAATGGATGTTATTAACCTATTGTCTCATGCCTGTTAATATCATTACCTATAGAGGACTTAACCTGGGATTTCTTGAGTCTGATAGTTGGAATGCCTGATAACCTATGTGTTGCTATAACTAGATGTCACGTCATTAGGATTAACCAAAGATTAATTCCGATAGATGCCTCTGATAACCTAACTAGTTGGCATGCCCCTTTAGGAATTCTGAATGAAATAGTTAGTCCAAGTATTAAAATAATAAGATGTATGCTTGCTCTTAACTATGCTGAGGCTTTTAGGAGGGCCTGTGAACTGTTTTTATGATTTGAACCTACTTACAATGATCTTGGACTATTAGATTCATCATGGAGCCAATAAAAAAGATATCTATGCTCATATCTATATGCATTAATATGTTAACACTTCTGAGTCTAACACATATGAATAATGAGGCATGTTTATTATCTATACTTCATTTTTCTTGTTTGACTATGTCTCAACAATGATTCCATGCCTACCTTTGTATCCTGTACTCTGATATGAATCTTCTTGAGTAAATGTTGTGCCCTAGACTGCTTCTATATTATGGTGATGGATTACAGTACCATATATGCTTAAAGCTATTAAATTCTTGTGTGCCTAAACCTTTGAAGGGATTACCCTGATTCTTCACACCTTCTATTTGTATTTTAGCATTATGAAACCATTGAATAGGCCCCTTTATTTGTGTTTAAACCTGTGGGGAAGATTAACAGTGAGTGATTGAGAATATTTGGATATTAAAACTTGTTTATGGATATGGCACCCCGCCTTCGGACAAGCACTGCTCGGGGTCCGTGAGACCCTTGTGAACTCTGAAGTGTCAAGGATTCACAAAGGGGGATTGTATCCATGAATGAGGATTTATGCTAAGCTCTTAGTTATTAACTCTTATTAATCCTCAAAGGATTAACACAAATAAGGAATGACTCTACTATATTTTTCAGTTTTTGTACTTATCATGATGTTGTTTATTTCTGCCTCACATGAGTATATACTAATCATTCTCCTTTCTTTGTATGCACGAATTCAAATTGGGCCTATTGAGCCCATTTGGAGCTCAACCCCAATTTTCAGGTCTAGGATGTTATGTTCCTGTTGAGTTTGCTGCTTGTGCATATTATATTGGTCCTGAATACCTGCCAGCCCATATCGAGAGTCCAATTCTCCCTACTCCACTTTAAATTACATTTGTCGTTCTTTATTTCCTCTGTGTATACATACTAACCATATTGAGTATTTTAACATTTTGATTACTCTTATAGGGAAATTAGGGAAAAAAGTAAGTGTTCATCCCATTGGTGAAGTGGGTTCAAATTTTTTTTTAAAACCAATCGAACGTGAACCCTAGAGAGCTCTCCCTTGGGGGTTTTGGCAATTGAGAGACGATCTCCGACGACAACCCCTTATGGCCAACTTGGCCGGCGGCCAGCCATCCTCCATGGCTGGTATGCCTTCCTCAACCAAAACGCCACCCAACAATACTGACACAAATGCTTCTAAACCCCTAGGTTACTCGAATCGTTTGAAACCTAGTTCATTAAATACCGCCATACACGTAAACCCAAGTTCTCAAGTCACGCCTATTCCTGTTAAGCCAGTCCAATTTTTGCATGGAGAACCTATCATCAAGTGGATAGAGGCTGAAGTATATCGCATGAACATTATAGAAGGCCTTCAATACGCAGTCGTTGGCAAGTTTTCATACTGCTGGCCTGAATTACAAGAGCTAC
This sequence comes from Nicotiana obtusifolia, assembly GCA_002018475.1. Classification (NCBI taxonomy): domain Eukaryota; kingdom Viridiplantae; phylum Streptophyta; class Magnoliopsida; order Solanales; family Solanaceae; genus Nicotiana; species Nicotiana obtusifolia. Next base: position 5,734 of record MCJB01051451.1, on the reverse strand, counting down.
GAAAAATAATTCCTTCTCAATGTGAAATTAAGGGTGAACGTAACGTTGGTTTTCTAAGGGACCGACATGTTCTTTTTAGATTGACACTATGGGAAGACTATGTGAATTTAACTTCAAGGGGAGTCTATTACTTGAAAGCAAAATATGGGTATCAATGCGTCCATTAATTTATAATTCAAAGTTCAAAGTTAATGAGGAAACCCTGGTGGCAATGGCATGGATTTCGTTCCCAAATCTGTTGCCTACTTACTTTGTAAAGGAGTGCTTATTTTCATTGGCTTCAGTAATAGGAAAACCATTGCATTTAGATATGGCCCCATCAATAAAACTAGACCAAGTTGTGCACGGGTGAAGGTACTAGTTGATCTTTTGGCTGACCTACCTATGGGTGTACGCATGGACATAGTGAATGAAATTACTGGAGAAACAAGGTCTGAATGGGTGAATATTCGATATGATTACATCCCTAAATATTATATGGAATGTAGGTTTCAAGGTCACAATGAAGAGGAATGCTGGAGATTACATCCGTAATTGATGGAAGACAATGGTAATGCAAAGCAATCTGTGCAGGACAATGCGAATGAAACAGGAAGAGAAAAGGGTCCCTTGATGATTCTTACTAGTGGCAAGGTTGTTGGTAATTCAAAGGAACAATGGAAAGAGGTCAAGGACAAATGAGTGAGATCTTCTGATAATCAAGATGATGCATGATAAAACTGGAAAAGAAATAGTTCCAGTTGACAAAGGAGTAGGTATATAGGTTCCAACGTCTAATAAATATGCAACTTTAGAGGTGTAAGAAAGGGAAAAATATGATAGTAATTAGTTGGCTTGAGTGGAGGCTACTACTGATACTCGAAGCCCTAAACCTAATCCTAAGAGTAATGGGAAGCTGAACCCAGAGGCAGAAGTTCTCAAACCAAATTCATCGGGGATTAAGGCGGTCAAGGATGGAGGTGATGCTACTATTAAGGGGAATGGGAAGTGTAGAACAGAAACAAAAGAAACCACTGCACAATGGGTTAGTATAACCTTTGGAAGTAACCTAGATACCTCTAAACCGGTGGCCAAAAAAAAACTGTACAACCTCTGGATACTCAGGAAGCAAGGTTTACTCCTAATTCTAATTGGGGGATCAAATGATTATAATATTCGTGTTAATAATGAACAAAAAGGGGCGTATCTGAAGCAAGTTGGTATGACTATTCAGTCAAGCCAAGAAATACAAATACAATTTGGTGCTATTAGTAATCCACTGATGGGAAGGCTTTGGAGTCAACAGGTGGAAGAATAATCAGATGAGGAAGGTGAGCTGCACTTAGAAGATGATCATGAATCTAGAGACCACCTTGCTGCTTTGAGTATCATGAATCCGATGAATATGTACTTTTTGAAGGAGATGATGAGGAATATGATGTTGATAAGAATGAAGACGCATGCAAAAAAAGAGAGTTGCAGGCACTCGAATTTGATCCCAAACCCCCTAACAGGAAGATGGTAATCAGAAGAGAACTCTAACCCTACTGTGACATCAGTTGTCAACCCAGATATGAACCCTAACTGTACCGTCCAGACCCTAGCGATAGTCAACCCTAACTCTAACACTGATGTGCAAGGGAATAAACTCCAGTTAACAAGGTCTTGAATGAAGATAAGGAGAAGACTAGCAAGACAGCGGTGCCTAAGCCAATGAAGACTCAAATTACAAAACAAACAGCTGTATTGGAAGAGGAAGACAAGGTAGAAGGAAAAGGGAAAGATATGGATAAGGAATCCATTACTCAAACAGGAATGTTTCTCGACGGGGTGACTTGTCTCCAAGGCATTTGGAAAAGGCAAAGTCGACTAGAAAGGGTAGAAAGAAGCGGCAAAAGGAATTGTCTAGTGTTCCTAACACTAGAGTTAAAACTATAAGGGCACTTTCTAAATCCACCAATTAAGTATGAATGCTATAACTGGAATATCCGGTATGTGAAGACAAAGAAGGCATTTGAATGACTTATTACAATGCATCAGCAGTACCATTTCAGCTTTGTGGGGTTGATGGAACCAATACAACAAGCTAGGAAGTTGGAAATAAATAGAAGAAAATTTGATTTTGCTCAAGCCTTTGTAAATGTTACTAACAAAATTTGGGCCTTTGTAGATTATGTATATGATGTTACTGTCCTATTTGATATGGGACAATAGCTTACTCTAAAGCTTGTTGACTTCGTTTCTCACAAAGAACTAATTCTCACATTAGTTTATGCCAAATGTGATGCGACTGAAAGGATAGAACTATGGGATACATTATATTATTTGGCTTCGAATATGACCATCCAATGGATTGTTGGAGGAGATTTCAATATAATATGGTATGAAGAGGAGAAATATGAAGGTCTTCCTGTGTCATTAAATGAAGTAGACGATTTAAGACATTGCATCACTTCTTGCAATTTGCATGATCTTGGCTTCAAAGGAAGTATATTTACTTGGTAGAATGGTAGATCTAAAGAAGATTGCATCTTTAAAAGGCTTGATAGGGTTCTGGCCAACTTCAAGTTTCAGTAATTGTTTCCAGGGATTGAAATCACTCACTTGTCCAAAATTGACTCTGATCATAGCCCCGTATTAATCACCTGTGATCCACCTTTCACTCCTATCAAGAAGCAGTTTAAATTCCTTAACTTCTGGACAGATCACAATTCATTCCAAGATGTTGTGCCAGAAAATTGGCAAGTGGATATCTGTTCAAATCCTTTTATTATCTTCTACCACAAGTTGAAGAAATCGAAGAGAGCTCTTTCAGTGTGGAGTAAAGCTACGTATGGGGATATTTTTCAGAAATTGCTGGCTTAGAAGAGGTGGTGTTGGTGCATGAGGCTCATTTTGAATTACATCCAACACAACTCAACAGAGAAAGACTGCACAAAGTTCAGGCGGAGTTAATTTGATACTTGTCACTAGAAGAGGAGTTATAGAAACAAAAATAAGGCATGGAATGGTTTAAAGAAGGGGATTTAAGTACCAGACTATTTCATGCTCAAGTAAAGGGGAGGAGAAGGAGATTACAAATAAGGAGGATCCAAAATAGTGAGGGCAATTGGATTGAAGGTGATGAGCCATTAGCAGAAGAAGTAATCAATTTCTTTCAAGCATAGTTTATAGAAAATGTGGTCCCTACTGCTTTTGGAATCATAGATCATGTCCCTAGTATGGTTACTATGGAGCAAAATCAAGATCTGATAAGGCAACCTACAAAAGAGGAAGTCAAATCTGATGTTTTTTTGCCTAAATGGAGAAAGTGCTAGAGGTCCAGATAGATTCACTGTAATTTATTTCATTGTTGTTGGGAGATCATAGGTGGTGATGTCTATGCTATGGTGAGAGAATTTTTCAATGGCTAGGAGTTACCTAAATTTGTGACTCACACAAACTTAGTACTTCTACTTAAGGAAAAGGAGGTGAATACATTTTCAGATATGAGACCTATAAGCCTTAGAAATTTTATTAATAAGGTGTTCTCAAGAGTTATTCATGAAAGGCTTGTCACTTTGTTGCCTTCTTTCATATATGATGAACAAGCTGGTTTTGTTAGAGGAAGGAATATTTTTGAGAATGTATTACTGACAAAGGAGATTATCACTCAAATTAGGTTAAGAACTAGGGCTGGATCTAATGTTGTCATCAAATTAGATATGACTAAAGCATATGATAGGCTTTCATAGCTTCTCATGACTAAAATGTTGAGGAAAAATGGGTTATTGTGAGAGATTTAGTGTATGGTATAGTATCAAACAACTGGCACTCTATGTTGATCAATGGTCAGTCATATGGCGTTTTCAAATCTACTAGAGGAGTCAAAAAAGGTTATCCATTGTCATCTACATTGTTCATTCTTGCTGTTGAAGCTATATCAAGAGGATTGAACTCTTTGCATAAGAATTTATACTTTTGTGGGTTTGGTTTACCCAAATGGAGTCCAAAGATCAATTATCTAGCTTATGCTGATGATATACCATAATATTTTCATCCTCAAATTCAACATCATTGCAGTTGATTATAGAGGTGTTGAGTGATTATGAGGTAGCTTCTGGCCAGTTAATCAACAAGGAAAAATCAGCAATATATATGCATCACTCTACAAGTCTGGAAGTTGCAAACAAGGTGCAAAGAATTACGGGAATAGGCTGTTAGGAATTTCCTTTTACATATCTAGGATGCCCCATTTTCTATGCAAGAAGAAGGCTAGATTATTATCATGGACTTATAACAAAGTGGTCGATAAATTGCAATCAAGGAAAGGAAAACTACTCTCTATTAGTGGCCGGGCAGTCCTGATAAAACATGTTCTTAAGAGTATGCCAATACACCTATTATCTACTGTCAATCCTCCTCCAGTTGTTATTAACAAGATTCATAAATTGTTTGCTCGTTTCTTTTGGAGCAATTCCGTTAGAGGAAAGGGCATACATTAGGCCTCTTGGATATGTTTTGCCTACCATATGAAGAAGGAGGCATTGGGTTTAGATCATTACATGATTTCTCCAAAGCTTTGTTTTGCAAACTTTGGTGGAACTTTCGAACCAAACCTACATTATTGTTACACCCCATGTTTTCATATATGAGAATACGTCGTAAGTCAATGGATTAAGCTCAGAAATGAGATCGTCTGTAATGACCCGTTTTACGCCCCGATTTATTTCATTAATTATACTAAATGAAATCAAAAATGAGTGAGTGGCACTCGAAGTATAATCGGTGAAGCTCGAAATTCCGGTCGACAGGTGAAATTTTGATCCGGAAATCGAAATGAAATTCCAAAAGTTGCTGTAGCTTCGTTATGCAATTTAAGACTTGCGTGCAAAATTTCAGACCATTTGGACATGGTTTGGTCAGGTTCGGATCAAAGGATCGATTTAAGGGTCCTTGGAGTCCGTAGGTTTGAATCTAATGCAAACCTAATAAATTGATGTGTATTTTGGTGTTTCGATGATTGGAACAAGTCTAAATGAGATTGTAGAACATGCGTGCATGTTCAGATAAAGTCCCGGGGGTCTCGGATGAATTTTGAATAGTCGACGGGACTAAATACATCGTTTAATGAAGCGTTGACTTTACAATTTCTGGTGTAATTGATATTAAAATTAGTAAATGAGCTCCAAACTCAATTTTGTTTGAAGAATTAGCTCCATATCGAAATTACGGAGCCAAAGCAAAAAGAATCGTTTAAATCGGACTCCGCATGGAAAAGTTAGGCTTAATTTTGTAAAACCAGATGGAAATCAGAAATCAGGCAAGGTTCGCGGCCAATTCGCGGTTCGCGAATTGGAAAGGCTGATCGCGAAAATGGCAAAGGCCATCGCGAAGTAGAGCAGAAAGGTGAGGGGTCATTTCGCGACGAGTTCGCGGTTCGCGAACTCGAAATGCGCATCGCGAAATTGACATGAGAGGTCGCGAACACGGGCAGAAACATTGGACTGATTTCGCAGTGAGTTTGCGATTCGCGAAATTGAAAAGCGAACCGCGAAAACTCACCTGGGCGTCGCGAAGTGAGGCAGAATACCTGGGCAATTTGGTTGTCCATTTCGCGATGGAAAAGCGGTTCGCGATTGGGTTATGCGAACCGCGAATTTGCACTTAGGGGTCGCGAAATGGCCCAGCTTCAGTGATTTTGCCCGATTTTAACACCCTATAAATAGGACCTAGGGTTCATTTTTGGCACTACTGAGATACGAAACACATACCC
>MCJB01051450.1:0-27539 GCA_002018475.1 Nicotiana obtusifolia | reverse complement strand
GAAGAACATGATAAAGGAGTCGAAGTTGAAGAACCTAATGTTGCCGAAGTAAATAATACTCCAGAAGTTTTGCAAACACGAGATGAGACCCGAGAAGGGATGAAGGAAAAGGCAGAAGAAACATCAAACATTCTTCCGCCGATTCCTATACCCCCTCCTCCTTTCCCTCAGAGACTTGCGACAAGAGTTGACGACAGCAAGTTTGAGAAGTTCTATGACATTCTCAAGCAGTTATCTGTGAATATACCATTCTTGGAGGCTTTTCAAGAAATGCCAAGTTTTGCTAAGTATCTAAAAGATTTGATCACGAAGAAGATAACCACCAAGAATGAGGTGGTGAATATGACTCACCGGGTTAGCTCTATTATTGCTACAAACCCAATCCAGAAGAAAGAGGACCCAGGAGCATTTACTATTCCGTGCACCATTGGAGTGCGCGACTTTGCAAAGGCACTGTGTGACAATGGGGCCAGCATCAATCTAATGCCGCTTGCCATCTACAAATAAGCCGGATTAGGAGTGCCATGGCCGACGAGCATGAGGTTGCAGATGGTTGACCGTTCAATCAAAAGACCAGTTGGTATTGTAGATGATATTGTGAAAGTTGGGATGTTTCATATTCCAACTGATTTTGTGATTCTTGACTGTGCTGTGGACAAGGAAATCCCTATTATATTAGGGAGACCATTCTTAGCTACTGGAAGAGCCTTTATGGATTCGGAGCGTAACGAAATCAAATTCTGGGTGAACAACGAAGAAGTTACCTTCCAAGCTAGTAAGGGTATGAAGTTACCAACCGAGTACGAGAGCATTTCAGTAATTGGTATTGTTGATGAAGTAGATGATGCTGTTGAGATGAAGATGGAAGATTAATGCCTGGGTGAAGCATTGGCAGCTATATTGGTTAACTTCGATGGTGATGATATGGAAGGTTTTATGGAGTCGGTGAATGCATTAGAAGGACGTGGCTCCTACTCGTATACTCCACCAAAACTTTCCCTCGATTTGGAGAATAGAGTTACACCTCCTGCAAAGCCGTCCATTATCGAACCACCTCAATTAGAGCTCAAAACACTTCCGTCGCATTTGAGGTATAAATTTCTTGGCTTGAATAATACTTTACCGGTAATTGTTTCTTCGTTGTTGAATGATGTGCAGGTGGAACAGTTGCTGCAAGTCTTGAAGGAACATAGACAAGCCATTGGTTGGACAATTGCGGACATTCGGGGAATCCCTGTTGGAATTTGTGAGCACAAGATTCAATTAGAAAGTGGGGCAAAACCGAGTGTGGAGCACCAGCGACGGCTGAATCCGTCAATGCAGGAAGTGGTGAAGAAAGAGATAATCAAATGGCTGGACACTGGGGTAGTCTACCCAATTGCTGGTAGTTCATGGGTGAGCCCGGTGCAATGCGTGCCAAAGAAAGGAGGCATGACTGTGGTCAAGAATGAAAAGAACGAGCTGATTCCAACAAGAACAGTAACCAATGGAAGGTATGCATGGATTACAGAAAACTAAATAGTGCCACATGCAAGGACCACTTCCCTATGCCTTTTATTGATCAAATGCTTGATCGGCTAGCAGGAAAGTCCTTTTATTGTTTCCATGACGGATACTCCGGTTATAATCAGATCAATATAGCTTTGGAGGACCAGGAGAAGACAACGTTCACATGCCCATATGGAACATTTGCTTTCAGTTGAATGCCACTCGGCTTATGCAATGCTCCAGCTACCTTCCAGAGATGTATGATGTCTATCTTCTCCGATATGGTAGAGGATTTCCTTGAGGTTTTTATGGATGATTTTTCGGTAGTCGGTGAAACTTTTGAGCATTGCCTGAAGAATCTGAAACAAGTGCTAAAGTGATGCGAAGAGACGAACCTTGTACTAAATTGGGAGAAGTGCCACTTCATGGTGGATGAAGGTATTGTTCTGGGACATAAAATTCAAGGCGTGGCATAGAGGTGGATAAAGCTAAAATAGAAATCATCTCTAAGCTTCCTCCACCCACATCCATAAAAGGTGTCCGTAGTTTTTTGGGGCATGCAGGATTCTACAGGCGGTTTATTAAGGACTTCTTAAAGATTGCAAACCCAATGTGTAAACTCCTTGAGAAGGATGCCAAGTTCGTCTTTGATGAGAAATGCCTCACAGCTTTTGAGGAACTGAAGACAAAGCTCACCACGGCACCCATTATTGTCACACCTGATTTGTCGCTGCCTTTTGAACTTATGTGTGACGCCAGCGGTGTAGCTATTGGAGTTATGCTGGGACAAAGACACAATAAAGTTCTGCACCCACTATACTATGCTAGCAAAACACTTAATGGGGCGCAGATGAATTACACCGTAACTGAGCAAGAGCTGTTCGCCATTGTGTATGCGTTCGAGAAGTTCCGTGCGTATCTGTTGGGCTCTAAAGTAATTGTGTACACTGATCATGCAGCTCTCCGTTATCTGATGGTGAAGAAAGATGCAAAGCCAAGACTAATCCGATGGGTTTTACTGCTGCAAGAATTTGATTTCGAAGTTATGGATCGCAAGGGAACACAAAACCAAGTGGCAGATCACTTATCTAGACTTGAAGAATCGGGTAGACAAAAAGGAGAGCTGGAAATCAATCACGCATTTCCAAATGAACAAATACTGGCGTTATCCAACGCCTTTGCACCGTGGTATGCAGACATCGCTAACTATATTGTCATCGATCTTATTCCGGAAGGGCTGGAATCATACCAACGGAAGAAGTTCTTGAGGGATTGTCGCAACTATTATTGGGAAGAACCTTTCTTGTTCCGTGTCTATGCGGATAACATAATTAGAAGATGCGTGCCTGAGGAAGAGATGCTACAAATTTTGAAAGCTTGTCATGACTCACCGGTTGGGGGTCATCATGGGGGGAATAGAACGGCAGCAAAGATCTTGGAATGTGGTTATTACTGGCCAACCATTTATCAGGACGCTAATCAGTTGGTGAAATCGTGTGACCAATGCCAACGACAGGGCCCAATTTCAAGGAGGCATGAGATGCCCATGAACTTTGTGATGTAAATCAAACTATTTGATGTTTGGGGTATTGACTTCATGGGCCCTTTCATAAGCTCATGTGGGATGAAATACATCCTAGTGGCTGTGGACTATGTGTCCAAATGGGTAGAAGCCGTTGCTTTACCAAACAACGAAGCTCGGAGTGTGACCGCATTTCTAAAGAAGAATATTTTCACCCGGTTTGGCACCCCGAGAGCCATTCTCAGTGATGGGGGTTCGCACTTCTGTAACAGAGTCTTTAAAGGTCTCCTTGACAAGTACGGGGTCAAGCATAAGGTTGCCACACCTTATCATCCACAATCGAGCGGTCAAGTTGAGGTATCCAACAGGGAGATAAAGAGCATTCTAGCAAAGACGGTGAATGCGAACAGGACCGACTGGTCAAGGAAGCTAGATGATGCTCTATTGGCATACCGGACAGCTTACAAGACCCCCATCGGTACATTCCCTTATTGGCTAGTCTTCGGAAAAGCGTGCCATTTACTCGTAGAACTCGAGCATAAGTCTATGTGGGCCTTAAAAAGATTAAACATGGACTGGGCGGAGGCTGGAGCTCTAAGGCTAGCACAGTTAAATGAAATGGAGGAATTTCGTCTTCACGCTTATGAGAGTGCAGCAGTATATAAAGAAAGAATGAAATTCGTCCATGACAAAAAAATCTTGAAAAGAGAGTTTAAGGCAGGGGATCTGGTATTGCTGTTGAATTCAAGACTAAAACTATTTCCGGGGAAACTGAAGTCTAAATGGTCTGGACCATTTAAAGTTGTTGATGTCTCTCCTTTTGGAGCTGTTGAATTAGCATCGGAGGATGGGCTCCGAACTTTCAAGGTAAACGGGCAAAGAATCAAACACTACTTGGGAGCGGATGGAGAGAAACATTTGATAGAACAACTGGCTCTAAAGGATGATCCAATCCCAAACATGGAATGATTGCAGAGGCGTCTTAGCTACGTCGTGCTGCGACGTTAAATCAAGCGCTTCATGGGAGGCAACCCATGTGTGGTATCATTTACTTTTGTTTGTTGTTGTATCTTTATTTAAGTTTTAATATCATATTTGTACTTAGGGCTATTTGAAGGGCTTTAGAGTGCAAGAATGTGATAAAAGGACACAGGAATTGAAGAGGAATTCTTGAAACTGCAGAAAAACAACAAGGTGCCAAATGCTGCACAAATGCGATCGCATTTTCAATATGCGAACCGCATTTGTGCCACAAACTGAAGCAGAAGGTTGAGTAAATATAGCTGGGATAAATGCGACGAAGCACAGCATTTCGCGGTTTGCATTTGAGTTATGCGATCCGCATTCTCACCGCTAACAGGGATAGAGAATTCAGCTCAAAAGTCTGTTATAAATGTGGTGAGGTCTCCTACTATGCGGTTCGCATTTACATTATGCAACGACTGAACCATCGCATAATTTCCAGGTACGTGTTCGCATTTCCCCCCTCTTCTAAAATCCTTCAGTCTAAGTATACATAAAAAAAATAAAAAATAATAAAAAACAAGCAAAAAGAGAAGAGAAAACGGCAACAGAGAAAGACCATCGACGGACATCATCGGAAAATTAAAGTGCAAGCTTACCAAACATCAAAGAGTTGATTAACAGTTCTTCTAAGTCCTCAAATCTTCTTCATAAGGTACGTTCGACCTTTGCTCCATGTTAAATTGTAATTTTGCAAAATTAGGGTTGATGTTTTAATGGAGTTTTTGTATTTTTTTTTCTGGGATGGAAGACAAGAATATAGGGTTTTCATTCTTGAGGGATGAGCATACTTGTATATTTTAAGGTATTTGCGCTCCACAAAATCAAAATGTGGACCGCACTTTGACCGCATCCCTAAACCCTAAGTATCTGAGGAAGACAACATATGCGGTGACTCTACGATCGCATAATAGATATGCGGACCGCAGAGCCACCGCAAACACGGCCAGAACATTTGGTTAGCACCGGGGAACTCTGTGGTGAATATGCGATCGCATATCTCGCTTTGCGACGTGTATGCGATCGCATTTGTGTGTATCCAACAGGCATATGCTCGAAGACAATCTGCTATGGGTTTGCGATTTGCATAGTGTTTATGCGATTCGCATAATCCACCACAGAATGCCATCTACCTGTCACACATAGGAATGCGACGTGTTTGTTGTTCGCATAGTTGTTATGCGACCGCAAACCACGCCGCATTTCTGTAACTCTTTCGTCAGTTTTCCTGTTTTGATTTTCTCTAATGATGATAATGTCGCTTACATATCCTATTCATGCAGATATGGCAGCCAAAAAGCACTCCATAAAGAGAAAGCCAGCATCCGCTTCTACCTCAGCACAACCCAAACGGGTAAGAGTGGAATCAAATGTGCCGAGCACCTCCCAGTCTGATGAGGAGGAATGCCTACCAGAAGTCGATTTGGTGGCTGAAGCCAGACGAAAACGCAGTGATGACCTTTAACTTCGATTTGGGGTTGAAGGTTCCAGAACATTGTTCAGGGAAGGGCTAACAAAAAGGAAAATCTTGGGGGAGAAAAAGTTAAGTTTGAATAGATTAAAGGAACAGTACCCTTATATTCTCGAAAACATCAAAACGAGAAAATGGGAGTACTTCAATACGGACCCCAAAGCATATAATGAGTCAATGGTCCGAGAATTCTATGCGTCTTACGGAGCTTCACGAATAGGGTACCATAGACGCAACAGAATATTCACCGGCATCGTCCACGTTCGGGGTAAGGCTGTGTTTTGTGACAGCTAGCATATCAATGAACTCTACTTCCCCGAGTGGGAATCAGGCACAGCTGAGTACGATGCAAAGTACTCCAACAGAGAACACGAACGTGGATGGATTGCATCCGTAATTGCCAAGGGGACTCCTGCCTGGATTAACCCCTGAAAGAAAATCTACAAAGAAGACCTCACAAGGGAGGGAAAATATTGGCTAAACTTTGTCACCTCTCACTTAATACCTTCCAGAAATGAAATGGATATCAGCATTGAGAAGGCACTTCTCATTGCGTGTATTATGACTGGTATTAAGATTGATGTGGGGAGTCTTACTTTCCAGGAAATTGGCATCCGGGCAACGCAGCGGGCCACATCACTTCCCTTCCCGAGTTTGATCACAACCCTCTGCCAAGAGGTGAATGTTCCTTTCTTACCACAAGCAGACAAACTCGGTAAGTCAACGAGGGATATCGATATCACTCGTATAAGTGTTTCTGCTGCTCCACCAGAGACCCCAATTGAGGACATTGACTCCAAAAATCTCCTTTCTCCCCAAGATCCAAAAACCTCCACTGCTGCTGATGAGACTGCACCCCCAACTACCACTGGTCCATCTTCCTCACCAATGCCAAACCTTTCAAGACTCGGTCTAATTGCACATCACGCAAATTCCAAGGTGGACCAACTCTTGAAAACCCTGCCCCACCTGATTAAACAGGCCCTGACTCCGATTCAAACGTCAGTGACCGCTCTCCAAAAACAACAATCATTGTTCGGAGATCGGTTGCACAAGCTTGAGTCTAGGGTTGAACAGATTGGAAGAGGTGAGGTTAGGGGTTTACCCCAGTTGAGGGAGGAAGTAAAATCCATGAAGACCGAACTCCAGAAAATGCAAAATCTGGAGTTCGACATAACATCTCTTCTCCCCAATGAGGGTGACCAGGGTGCTGACATTGCTACACCAGACTGGGCATGGACTTCACAAAACTAATGGCAGACATTGCACCTTCGTCTGCTAAAGTGTCTCATCCTCCTGCTCCTCCAGTACCGGTAGACAGCACTGATGACGAGACATCGGGGCAGTCATCAGAATTAGAAGGGGAAGAACCAGAGGATGCAAGTTCATGGTCCACTGAGGGTGATGACCCTAAGGAAAAGGGCAAAGCAATTGCTGCGCCAACTGTGGAGGAAGAAGAAGAGCAAGCAGAAATTAAGAGGGCCATACAGCAATCGCTAGCGGATGTGGCTGCCCTTGCCGACTCATCAGCCACACAACCACCAGTGGGAGAAGCTAGCAGCTCAGCGGCACCACCACCTGCTCCAGATAAGTCCCACAGCCCTCTTGCAGCTCCGATGGAGACCTAGGCTACTGCATCTCTTCGCGCAAATGCGCCCCCAAGAAGCCCCTTGCACTATATATTATTTTTTTTATGCATTGGGACAATGCATGTTTTAAGTTGGGGGTGGTAGACTGATCTGTGTATCTGTGTATTTGATCTATTGGTTTTTTTTTTGGGCATGTTTAGCAACGTTGATAATTGTACAATATGTAGTAATGATTAATGATTTGTGTATATATGTTGTTGTAATTAAATAGTTAGTGAAATGAAGTTTGCCAATAAAATCCCCTTGTTTTTTCTTCGCCGGGTTCTTTTTCAAGGGTGTAATAGTAGAACCAGGTTTATGAATATGAGATATATACCAGGATGGTGAATTTGTTTAGTATCAAGTACGTAAATTTGTGTGTAGATTATACCCTTGTTAACAAATCAATTATGTGAATTTGAGGCTCACTCGGTAACTCTAGGTCTACCTAGAATCGTGTATGTACACACGAGGGAAGCCTCGAGTGACAAAATGTGAACTTTAAAGCTGTAAACTATGTTAACCGAACAGTTTGTGTGCCAATGTGTGTGAGTTCTTTGTTTAGATAGTTCTTGTGTTCACTTCTGCCATCTAGAACTTGCCCGGTTGGTTTTTCGACGCTTGTTGTAAGTACACTGAGTTGGAGAGAGGATCTTAGGCATTCTTTGCTTATTTATGAAACCTGTTTTGATGGCTCCGCTAGATTCATATCGTGATTTTAGGCTTGGGTGTACGCTTAGAATTAAATTTTGAGGTCCCTAGGTTAATTTGACTTGTTTTTCCGAAAGTTGGCAATTTGAGATTTAGAAATTTTCTTAAATTTTACCGTAGGTTGACTTTATGGCTATCGGGTTCAGAATTTAGTTTTGAGACTTGGAATAGATCCATTTTTCTATTTGAAATTTTTTTGCAAAATTTGCTGTCATTCAGAGTTGGTTTGATAGGATTCAGAAGCTTCCTTGTGATTCTAGAGATTCTTGAGTTTTATTTTGAATTTCATGCGTTTTGATGTCCGATTCATCGTTTCGGATGTTATATTGGTGTTTTGATCGCACGAGCGAGTTCGTATGATATTTTTAGACCTGTGTGGATGTGTAGTATGGAGCCTAATGGCTCGGGTGAGTTTCAGACGTGTTTCAGATTGGTTTGTAACTCTTTTTTGGGTTGCTGGTGTGCTGGTGCTCCAGTTATTGCAACCGCTAGCGCCAGCCTCGCAATTGTGATGTAGGCCGAGAGGAGTAGGTATTGCATTTACGATGCCTTACTCGCAATTGCGAAGAAAGGCCTAGGCTGAGTAGGTTCGCATTTGCGACCAATTGGTCGTATTTGCGAGAAGGACAAACTTTGCAAATGCGAAGTTATGTTGCATTTGCGACATTTTCCTAGGCTGTCAGGCGCCGCATTTGCAAGCTATTTTTTGCTTTTACGAGGATTCGCAATTGTCACGACCCAAAATCCCAACCCGGTCGTGATGGCGCTTCTCACGAAGACAAGGCCAGCCAATCCAAACTAAACCTCGATTTAAACAGTTAAACAACACGAAAATAATATAAGTACAGTTTAATAACCGAAATCAGCAGAAAAATATAATGAACAATCCCGACTACGGTCCTAATAATAAAATAACTATTACAATATCTTTGGCACAATTGTTTGAAGAAAGTGGAACAAGATAAAAGAGATACGGGGCTGCGGACGCCAACAGCTACCTCGTGGTCTCTGAATCACCGCTCTGACAGTCGTAGTCAATACCTCGGAGCAGAACAGATAATGCCCGAATCTGCACACATGGTGCAGGGAGTAATGTGAGTACTTCCAACTCAGTGAGTAATACATATAAATAATGACTAAAAGTAAGAAAACACATAAGGCTTAGGGCAATCCACGATGAAACAGTAAAAGCACGTAAATATTCTAAGCAAATAACATGAAGTAAATGAAAACAACACCAACACAACAAAATGCAATGCGCGTCATGACTTTCGTGGCGGCGTGCCACTCGTTCCCTGGGTACCCGGCGCTCACTGTGGGGGGTTCAGTAGCGTAATATCTCGTAACGGCGTGTCACCCGATCCAATATATCATATGCAAAGTCATTTAATTTTCAAAACTGAGTTTATGAAATGAATCAATTTAGTAACAAATATCGCTGAAGGGTTCACATAACCGGCGAGATGCCAAATAATACCCCTGAAGGGTTCACATAACCGGCGAGATGCCTAATAATACCCCTGAAAGGTTCACATAACCGGCGAGATGCCCAAATATGATGATATCAATAAGTTTCAATCAATCATGTAGTAAAATCATCAATCGGAATGGACCAAGTCACAATCCCCAATAGTAAACGACACAGTATAGCACTACGATGTGAAAATCCAGGGTTTCGAACCCTCAGGACATCATTTACAAGCAATACTCACCTCAATCCGGCTAAATCCTTAGCCCACGATGCCCTTGCCCTTTGAATTGGCCTCCACGTGCGTCGAATCTGTCAAAATTCAGAACAATTACATCACAATATGTTGTGGGAACAAAGCCCAAGCAAAGAAATCGAAAAACACCTAGAAATCCCAAAATTAGAAAACCCGAGCCCCGGGCCCACTTCTCGAAATTCAGTAATTATCACCTCAACGGGTTCCCTATCTCCTCATGATTTCAACCATACAAGATTTATTAAATTCCGACATAAGCTCAACCTCTAAGTCTCAAAGTCCAAGCTTAGGGTCTTCCATAATTTTCCCAACTTAAATCACCAGTAAAAATGCTAAAATAGCTATAATCTTAGGTAAATCTTTTGAATTTGAGTTATGGATACTTATACCCGATGTTTCCCTTAAAAACCCTCCAAGAATTTCTTCAAAACATGCTTCAATCCGAGTTCTATGGCCCCAAGTATGCTTGAGGTGACCAAAACTCCTCCCTTTTTGAATTTATCCAAGAAAATCTCCTTTAGGTGTAGTTTTGAGGTTGATTTGTTGTGATTCTATGGTGTTTCTCTTCGTGGTTAACGGAAATGGGTTTTGCATGGCAAAATGGGCAGTGGGTTCTATTTATAGCGTGGTCAAAAATCGAGCTAAAACACCCTTGCCCGACCAAATATGCGATCGCATACCTGTCGCATAACAGGTATGCGGTTCGCATATTTGACGTAGCCATCGCGAAGATGGCCCTAGCCTTCACCGCAAATTCAACACAAAGCGTGGTTTGCGGTTCGCATTTCATGTTTTGCGATCGCATTCTCGTCGCATTCCTGACGTAGATTTTGTCCAAGTTTCTGTCTCAGTATGCGACCTCCACTGTCAAATATGCGGTTCGCATTGCAGGTTTGCGGTTCGCATTCTGGCCGCATTTTGGTCGCGAATCTTGCCCAGATTTCTGCTTGTTTTTGCGACCTCACTGTGAGATATGCGGTCCGCATTTGAGTTATGCGTTCCGCATTCTCACCTGGTTTTTCTGCAACTTTTGCTTTTCCAACGATGGTTTAATCCGTTTAACCACCCAAAACTCACCCGAGGCCTCCGGAACATCAACCAAACACGCCAACATATCCCATATCATTATTCAAACTTGTTCCAACCTCCGGAACGCCCAAATCAACATCATAACATCAAATTCGCATCGGATTCAAGCCTAAGGATTTAAAAATCTTCTAAATCGCTCTTTTGATCTAAACCCGACCAAACCACGTCCGAATGACCTGAAATTTTGCGCACAAGTCGTGAATTACATATCGAAGCTACAACAACTTTCGGAATTCCATTCCGACCCTCGGATCAAAATCTCGCCTATCAACCGGAAATCGCAAAAATTCTAACTTCACCAATTTAAGCCTAATTCTACACGGGATCTCCGAACTCAACTTGGTTACGTAAAACACAAATAACGAAACATATTGAGACAGAAAATAGGGATGACGAAGTGGTAACCCCCGAGACAACTGACCGGGTCGTTACATTCTCCCCCTCTTAAATAAACGTTCGTCCTCGAACGAGTCAAGAAACATACCTGAAGTGTCAAATAGGTGAGGATATCTGCTCCGCATCTCTTGCTCGGTTTCCCAGGTAGCCTCCTCCACGGACCGACCTCTCCATTGAACTTTCACTGAAGCTATCTCCTTGGACCTTAACTTCCGAACCTGACGATCCAAAATCGCCACTGGCTCAACCTCATAGGTCAAGTTATCATCCAACTGAATCGTGCTGAAGTCCAAAATATGAGACGGGTCTCCAATATACTTCCGGAGCATCGAAACATGAAACACTGGGTGAACACTCGACAGACTGGGTGGCAAGGAAAGTTCATAAGGCACCTCCCCGACTCTCCAAAGCACCTCAAACGGCCCAATAAACCGAGGACTCAGTTTCCCTTTCTTCCCGAATCTCATAACACCTTTCATGGGCGAAACCTTCAGCAAGATCTTCTCGCCAACCATGTAGGACATATCTCGAACCTTCTTATCGGCATAACTCTTTTGCCTTGACTGTGCTGTACGGAGCCTCTCCTGGATTGTTTTCACCTTCTCTAAAGCATCCTGAACCAAGTCAGTCCCCAACAGCCTAGCTTCACCGGGCTCGAACCAACCAACCGGGGATCTACACCGCCTCCCATACAAAGCCTCATATGGAGCCATCTGAATATTTGACTGGTAGCTGTTGTTATCAGCGAACTCTGCAAGCAGTAGAAATTCATCCCATGAACCTCCGAAATCAACAACACATGCACGTAACATGTCCTCCAGTATCTGAATGGTACGTTCTGATTGCCCATCCGTCCGAGGATGAAATGCTGTGCTCAATTCCACCTGAGTACCTAACTCCCTCTGCACGGCTTTCCAGAACTGCGAAGTGAACTGCGTACCTCTATCTGAAATGATAGAAAGTGGGACACCATGCAGCCGAACAATCTCTCGGATATAAATCCTTGCCAACCGTTCTGAAGAATAGATAGTACATACGGGAATGAAGTGCGCAGACTTGGTCAGCCGATCCACAATCACCCAAATAGCAATATATGGGACCATAAGCCACCGTAGATTCGATAGAACCCATCAGAGATGCTCTAAAATTTAAATTTCTAGCATCTCTTAATGCAGCCATAAAAGATTCAGGTAACCCTTTAAGGGTTAAAGGCTTAAAAGCAATTTGCACCAAGCCAATATGCATAAAACTATACTTCTTTTTATGAAGCATAATATCACGTTCATTTAATAAACGCACAGTTTGTTCTGAAGAATTCAAGTCAAGAGATTGTTCAGTTGTTTTTATCAGCTGTTTGTAAGATAATTTATCAAAAATCCATAATCATAAATCGTATTAATAGGGACCTGAGGAATAGTCCATTTGTTCAATAAATCAAGATTTTGAGGTATATCTACCTCATCAAGTCTAGTATTTTTAATACTAGTTTCTGCAATATCCATGTTCAATAAGGATATCTATGTTGAATACCATAACTGTTAAATACCATAAAACAATTCCTAGGATATCTTCTTGTATTTTCTCTCTCTATCTCTTCCTTCTCTCTAGCCTAAAATCCTATTGTAAAGTTTTCCTTTTTATTTGGCATAAAGAAGAAGAAGAAAATAATTCATCCTTGAGTACAAGTGTGGTGTTTAAGGTATTTTACTTTTTCTTATTTTATTCCTTACTGTTCAGATGGCCGTGCTTATAGCCGGCTAGATATTTATCTATGTTGAGTACTATACTGTTTAAATATTCATAAAGATGAACTAGACCCTATTAAAGTCAAGAGATTTTGTTATATGAACTTTAAAATTTTAGTGCTAGAATTGATAGCTTGGTTCTGAGATGGTGGTACAGTCATGTTTAAATACTATAGATCTTGGGTTTGCCTTAGTGGCTACGTACAGTTGCCCGGTTGAGAAGCCCGTTATTGGTTGTTTTAAGGGCTGTTGTAATCCCGGGGAGCCCCTAAAAAGGTATCCTGTACACATGGTCTCAAGATCCCGTAGTATTTATAACATAGATAGGCCCCATGCTTAGGTAAAAGGTTACCATACAGCTATTAATCCTGATACTAAATTTTTACACAGTTCAGATAACAACTTCCCTTAATTTTG
Organism: Nicotiana obtusifolia; assembly: GCA_002018475.1. Classification (NCBI taxonomy): domain Eukaryota; kingdom Viridiplantae; phylum Streptophyta; class Magnoliopsida; order Solanales; family Solanaceae; genus Nicotiana; species Nicotiana obtusifolia. The sequence continues at coordinate 14,325 of MCJB01051450.1, read as the reverse complement.
ATTCTTGTTTGATGACAAGGGTACTCTTTTGATTTGGGTCTATCACCATCGAGCGGACTGCCGCCGGCATGGACAGGATAATAATAATAATAACAATAACAATAATAATAATAATAATCATACTAATAATAATAACAATAAAATAAATAATAATAATAATAATAATAATACTAATGATAATAATAATAATAATAATAATAATAATAATAATAATAATAATAGCAATATAGCCAGTATAGCCTACTGCGGCGTGCAGCCCAATCTACAATAACACTCTCAACTCGGCTCTCCGACCCATCTGAGTCATCCACCTCTCATGTCTCGATGGCTCACAATCTCATACCACACAGCCCAACAATTCCACATATGAAAAAAAGCAATAATAACATGTGACGTAGCGATGAATGATGAACAAAGACTGAGATATGATATGCAAATGAAGAACCATGACTGAGTGTATAATTACATTTAACTCATGTCACGACCCAAAATTCAACATGTCGTGATGGCGCCTATCACAATACTAGGCAAGCCGACAACCGAAAATAACAACAAATTTTTAAAGTGAAAACAAGATAAAGCAGGTTTAACAGTAATAACTCTCGTAAATAGTCGATAAGAAATACTGCAACTCACATACAACATTCTCAAAATTCGGGCGTCACCGAGTACATGAGCATCTAAATAACAATACAATCTAGACTTCAAATACAACTATCTGGAAAGATAGAACAATGCTAAATAAAGGAAAAGAAGGAGAGTCGAGGTATGCGGATGCCAAAGAAGCTACCTCAAAAGTCTCCAAGCAGATGAAGCTCCAAACCTAGAAACCGCGGTGCCCAAAAGTATCTGGATCTGCACACGAAGTGCAGAGTGTAGTATGAGTACAACCGACCCAATGTAATCAATAAGTAGCATGATTAACCTTGGGATGAGTGACGAGCTCAAGTAGGTACATTTCCAAATCCAAATAATAACAGCAACTGCACAGAGAAAGATCCTACAATCTATTTGTAGACAGTACAGAAATGTAGACATGCTTTCTAGTTTTTAATAGTTTGAGCATGACACAGATAAAATATGCCAAGTATGACTAATATGAGGTATGTGACATCTCGATGTCTACATGTCAAGTATGCATGTCAACTGTAAAGCAACACAGAGATAAAGTCATACACTCAATACTCTCAGAGTATTCATCTTCACTCAGCATGCTTAATCACTTGGCAGTCCCAATCACTCAGCACTCTCAATCGCTCGGCACTCGCACTCCTACCCAAGCGCTAATATAAGACAATCATGGCATGCTGCAGCGTGCAGCCCAATCCCAAAAATATCACTCACAATCAGGCTCTCGGCCTCACTCAGCCATCAATCTCTCTAGTCTCTCGGGCTTACAAACTCATGCATATCATCCCAAAATAGTGACACATGATGTAACAATAATGGTAACAGAGACTGAGTTATGATATGCAAATGATGAATGCGACTGAGTACATAACTGCAATTTAAGCAAATAACTCAACAACAAAAACGACCTTTGTAGCTCCCAATAGTACCAGCATATAGCCTAAACATGATTTCTAACATGAATCACAACTCAATTTCTCTAACACATGGAGAATACATGATTAATAACAAGATTAGACAGCTACACAGTTCCACAAAATTACCAAGTCACAATTACTAAGGTGCACGCCCACACGCCCGTCACCTAGCATGTGCGTCACCTCAACACCAACCATATAACACGTAGTTCAGGGATTCATACCTCAGTATCAAGATTAGAAGTGTTACTTACCTCAAACTGCACAAATCGCTACTCCAACTAGCCCTTGCCTCGCGAATCAGCCTCCGAACGACTCGAATCTAGCCACAAGCAACTTAATACAATCAACGCAAGCTATAAGAATCAATTCCATATGATAAAGCTAGGTTCTTTTGAAAAAGTTAAAAAGTCAACCCCGGGCCCATGCTCGAAATCCGAAAAAATTAACAAAATCTGAACACCCATTCAATAACGAGTCCAACCATCCCAAAATTACCCAAGTTCGATCTCAACTCAACCTCCAAATCCTCGAATTATGGTCTATGAAATTTCACCGATTTGTCCCAATTTGTTCAACCCAAAACACTAATTAAATGTTAAAAACAATGATTTATTCATGTATAACAATCAAAAACCGAGTTAGAATCACCCACTCAAATCAACTCCTTTAAAATCCCTTCAAGAATCGCCTAAATTCGACGTCTATAGCTCAAAATATGAGAAATGGGTTCAAACCCTCGATTTTGATATTTACCACTGCTTCCCAGTGACTCCTCTTCGCGATCGCGAAGAACAAAATATGCTTCCCTCAAAAATAATCTTCGCGAACGTTGTGACTAATTCCGCCAAAGGTAGGCGATCACGGACACACTCAAGCGATTACGTAGAGCAACGCGCCTGACTTCCCATGCCTCCTCTTCATTCATCGTGAATGCGCCACCTATCACACGTTCGTGTAGCACTAACTCCCCAAGCTTCACAATAGCAAACCTATTCTAGCGAATGCGTAGAATAATTTCACCAGTCGCCAAATAACTCTTCGGGATTGCGGACTTCCACTTGCGATCGCGTATAAGCAAACCAGCAACAAACATAACAACAGTCGAACAAGTCCAAAAGTGAGCCGAACATGATCCAAATCACACATGAGGCCCCCGGTGCCCCATCCAACATAGCAACATATCCTAAAACATTATAAGAACTCGCTCGACGCCTCCAATCTCATCAAACAACACTAAAATGGCGATTTACACATCGATTTAAACCTAATGAATTTTTGAACTTCTAACTTCCAAAACTAATGCTGGAACATACCAAACCAACTCCAATTAACAGTAAATTTTTCACACAAGTCATAAATGACACAACGAACCAATTCGAACTTCCGGAACTAAAATCCAAGTCTGGTAACCACAAAGTTAACTCTCGGTCAAACTTCTACAGTCTAAACTTTAACTTTTTCAACTTTTGCCAATTCAAGCCACAATCACCTACGGACCTCCAAATCAATATCCGAAAACACTCCTAAGTCCCAAATCACCATACGGAGCAATTGAAAACATCAAAACTCCACTATGGAGTCATTTATATATAAGTCAGCATCCGGTCAACTATTACAACTTACGCTTCCAACCATGGGACTACGTGTCCCAATCCATTTTGAAAAACTTCCTCGGAACCAAACCAACCACCCCCACAAGTCATATATCAACAATTTAGCATAGAATAAGCAATAAATATGAGAACAGGGCTACAATACTCAAAACAACCGATCGGGTTGTTACATTCTCCCCCTCTTAAACAAACGTTCGTGCTCGAACGGGTCTAGAGTCATACCTGGGGTCTCAAATAGGCATGGATATCTGCTCTACATCTCTTTCTCGGTCTCCCAAATGGACTCCTCGACTGGTTGACCTCTCCACCGCACCTTCACAGAAGCTATATTCTTTGACCTCAACTTTCGAACCTGCCGATCCAGAATGGCCACCTGCTCAACATCATAAGTCAAATCCTTATCTAACTGAGCCATGTTGAAGTCCAAAACATGAGATAGATCACCCAAATAGTTCCGGAGTATGGAAACATGAAACACGGGATGAACACTCGATAGACTAGGTGGCAATGCAAGCTTAGACGAATAATAACCCTTACCCAAATCTCACCTGTTAGCAAACTAGTAGGATAATAATTTAATAACTGAATAGGTACCCTAGTATACCTTTAAATATTAGGTGGCGACTCTCTTTCATCAACATCAGGGAAACCACTAGTTGAATCCTTTTTTGACCCGTGTAAAATAGTGTGCAACAACATGGTGACTCTTCTGGGGATTAACACTTAGGTTCTAACCTTAGCAGACTTAGACTAGATCTGAAAATTAGGGATGTTTGTTTATATGCTACTTTAACTGTGGTTAATTTTGAGAATATGTGCTTACCTATCTTATTTGTTCAACATGTACTTATCTTCCTACTTTGATATATTGTTGTTATCCCACTATCTGTTATCTCTTTAAATACAGTGACATCACATTCTTTCCTATTGTGTCTTGGCCGTACACTATCAAACACAATGGCACATGAGGGTTATCTTGTACACCCCTCCAAACCTTCTTTTAAAATTCCTTAGTCTCAGGGAACGGCTTTGTTAGGTCAACTGATATAACGTCTCATAGTATTCAGTCCAACTCAAAGAATTAGGAAACACTCAACCTTAATAAACATAGGTCATACTCCATAAACTTTAGGTGATGTCACGACCCAAGCCGGAGGACCGCGACCGGCACCCGGACCCTACTCGTCGAGTGCCGACGTACCTGTCATCAAACTTCTCCTATTGTCTATAAGGACCGACGAGGCTAGTATAAATAGCAAACAATAATCACAATCAACTTACACTTTCCGATAATGACATGTACATACATATATAACATGGCCAACTAGGCTGTAATGCAAAAAAACTATACAACAAATACATTTGCCGACAAGGCAATCTCACTATACATAAGTCAATCCCTTGTCTATGAGCCTCTACAAGTGATGCAACCTGTGTCAGAACAGGGCCCCGACATGCCCATAATGCCTAAGACAAAATTCATACAAGGACTACGGCAAGTCCGAAGGAGGGATCTTGCCAATATCCGTTGAACTGAGCAGCCTACTGTGGTGGGGGAGCTTCGTCTATATGTCTATCCGGACCTGCAGCACGAAATACAGCGTCCACAAATAAAAGGACGTCAGTACGAATAAGGTACTGAGTATGTGAGACAGGAAAACATAATATAAGAACAGTAATATGCGTCAGGATAAGAAACATACAACCTGTACCATCTGAATGCCTCTGAGGGCGACTAACCAGGAAATGTCTGACGTGCATATGCATATACATATATCCTTTTCAAAATCACACACACACACACAAACATACACACACATATATATATATATATATATATATATATACACGCCTCTGTGGGCCTCATCAACATCATATACACACGCCTCTATGGGCCTCATCATCATCATACCCAACTGATCAGTGGTCGCATAATAGGTGCCATACACGGCCGACTATAGCGCGGCTCGGTAGAGTAAAATAGCTGTCGACCATAGCGCGGCTAAATAGAGTAAAACATATACATATGTATAGTTGTACAATAGGTGCCATACCCGGCCGACTATAGCGCGGCTCGGTAGAGTAAAATATATAATGCATGCTGGACTCATAGGAATCATACTTTTTGAACCTTTCAAAATGACGTAAGGTCGAAGAAACAACACACATCAATCCTCCCATAAGAGGGGAAACAATGTAAACACTTCTAGTTTCTAAGAGTAGAGTATCTTTGAGGGCTCGTTCATTGCGTTGTGTGTAATCGGAGTCGTGCAAAAGAAGGAAAGGGACGGTCTCACATACCTGGTATATACTGCACCAATCTCGAGCTTTGCAACTGTCACAACTCCTTAGTCTACAATGAAAGAACGATTATATCGTTACCCTTTAAGTGTTATAGTTATTAGTAACCACAATCCTAAATTGATATGGTGTTTCTCTACACCCTTCTTCCTCCAATACTCCACAAAAATAATAGTAATCATGTAGCCCAAAACAACCACAACCCCGTCCATTACCAGTGATTAACTTGAACCCACAGCTTCCAATCACCATCCCCTGAATTCTTACATGCATGGAACGAATTATCAAGAATTCTCAGGAGAAAGAATGTATGAAAGAGAGCAGTAACTTACCTTGCATGTTGGATAACTCAGCCCTCTTCCTTGGTTCTTCCACCTCTAGGTCTTACCCCTAATTAGGGCTTGAAGGAGAGGAAAATCGGTTGGGGCCTTCCCTTAGTTCTTCAATCTCTAGATTTTTTTCCCCCAATTAGAACTTGGAAGAGGGGGAAATTGATTAGTGCTTGTGTGGGATTTTTGGAAAGGGGTTGCAGGGGTTCTATTTCGTTTGGGAGGTTTGAGGTAAAGCTGAAATAACTCTCTTGGCCGACTTTGGAACTTATATACTTGCCTTTTAATTTGGCAAATAAGTGATGCACGTGTTTGACGCCTACCAGTCTGCGGTCGCATTTGCGTCGCATAACCAACATGCAGTTCGCATTTTGAACGCGAACTATTGCCCAAAAATCTATCTCATTCTACGACATAGGAGGTCTGATTTGCGGTCCGCATTTCAGAAATGCGATCGCATATTAGACCGCAATCTTGATGTAGATTTCTGCCCAGAAATCTGTTTCAGTCTGTGACACATTAAGTATGATATGTGGTCCGCATTTTAGAAATGCGACCGCATTTCTGGCACTGATCTTTGTCTAGAAATCTGTCTTGGTCTACGTTTTCAGTGTTAGACACGCGGCTCACATGTGGGTTTTGCAGTAGCATACCCAGCTTTGCGACGTCTTTTGCTCTTTTCCTGACTTTTGAACTCTTTTCTGGTGTTTAGGCCCTTATATATAGACTATCTTACGGCGCGATCTAACGTACGCAATTATAGGTTGTAACAGGTGAGTGGGTCCTTTGCATTGATACTTGATTAGGAAATCCACCTTAATGTCAACGGATCATGCACCCAACGACATGTCTTTTGTGGAATGACGAACCAATCCTGATGAGACGCTAAAAATCCGGAGCAAACACATACCAAACCCCTTTCTTCACCTCATCATAATGAAAATCAACCACAACATCCTCTAAATAAATACGGTCATGGGAGCACCACACAAACTGAGAAAATGGTGGAGAAACATTCACCAAGAACATGGAGATGAGATCAAAATGCATTTGGGAGCATTAACTGCTTTATTGAACATCCTGGATGACAAAGTTCTTACTAGACTGCTGATAGAATTCTGGGATCCAGCCAAAGTGGTTTTCAAATTCATCGATTGTGAATTGGTACAAACACTAGAGGAACTCACCAGCTTCACGAAGTTGTCATTTACCAGGACAAAGCCGATATTACCAGTTAACATGCCCGGCCACATGTTCCTCTATGCCTTGGGTCTGGCAAGCAGCCGGAATTTGAGGAACATTGAAGACGGGTGGGTGAGCTTGGACCAATTTTTTGACAACGTTGGACACCGAGAGAGTTACAAGTGTTATATGGAGGAATTTTAATGTGATCAAGCGACCTGCGAAAGTTTCCGTCCTTTAACCTTCTCTTTTGCATTGCTATGATTATTGGTTTTTCCACATAAGAGAGGGCGAATTAATAACAACTTGTTGCTCGTGGTCTTGGCAACGTTTCGAGGTAATCTCCAAATCACCTTGGTGCCTATGATATTGGCATAAACACTCCGAGCACTGCCTGCATGTTCTAGAGGGTACGACTTCTTCAAGGGCTGCAACTTGTTCTCCAGATATGGGCCACATAACACTTCTTTCAAAGAGAGGCCATTATCAACTATTTTGCGGGTGTCAGCAATATGATCAGTATCAGAACGAGAGAATGAGGCAATGGGTCTCACCACACGGGCAAAAGGAATGGAGAGAAACACTGACAAATCTGAGTGGAGAATGAGTGACTTGGAAGCTTTCGTGGTTGAGCGGTAGGGCAATTCTAAAGACCCCCGAGAAATATTTCATAGAGCTGGTAGGACTTGAAGGCATTTATCCATATGCACCTCCACGAGTTCTCAGGCAGTTTGGTCTAATCCATGATGTACCCCTCTAGTCTAGAACAACACTATATAAAGATGACTACAATGGGCAAATCCCGATCCCAAGGGTGAGGAGACTTCAAGATGTGGAATGACTTAATGATGATGCCGATGGGTCATTCGTGGTGTACTCCAGAATACTTCATATGGATCAATGAGGAAAATGAGTTGGCTGGAACAAGTAAAGAAGGAGTGGTCGGGCTAGAAAATGTAGCAGCAGCCTTGCATATCACGAGTTCTTTCCTCATTATCTCGTTACCGCCGCCATGCATTGGCAAGTGGTTCCAGGTTCGATTGACCATATGCTGCCATCTCCGGAGGATGATGACTGAGTGATCGAGTATATACAAACTGAATGGGAGAAAGACTTGGAAGAGGATCTTGAAGAAGATCCTTAATATAACAATGACGAGGAAAAAGAAGAATTTGAGGAAGACCCTAAAGAGGAAACTGAGGAAAAGACTTAGGATATCACTTTGGCGATGACTACTAGTGGCTGGTTTATTTCTCCCCCCAACCTAACACCCTTTATCTTGTACCCTTTTTATTTCCCTAAGGAAAAGTCTGTGAGCCCATGTAACCTTTTGGATATATGAAAACAATATTGTAATCATCGCTCCCACCTATTGTAATCCAACCAAAATTTTCTCTGGATCTAAACGCGTCAAAATCTGATTGTTCATCAAACATTCGTGACATAGGCCCACCTTCGACAAAGAAACTTCCCTCGCATACTAGGAATGCACTTATTGGAATACATGAACTAACTATTCTATGTGTTTATATTTGTGCAACCCTTGAAACTAACTTCTACTCTTTTTCTTCTTTATTTTCCGCATTACATTATTGTTATTCCCCAAAAATAGAGGTTGGTTTGTGTTGATACGAAAAACTGGCTGAACCTCCATACAACCTGAGATCGAAAGGGAAAATGTCTACAATTGATGACCCTGCCGAAATTGGTCTACTGATAGCTGACAACCCAGGGCAAACGGGGAAAAAAAATGATAGTCAACATGATGAGCATGTTGCTAGAATGGCACAGGAAATGGAATCACCAAGAGAAGAAGTACAACATATCGGGAGTTGGCGCATTTGGCCATGACGACGCTTATGCGATCACCCCGCTTCCCTTCACTAGACTCAATCCCTGATCGCTTCCCTTTAACCGTCGGACAAGCAAATAATACCTCAACCAAAATCACTACAAAAACCTAAACCTAGGTTGTACCCCAAGAACCCCCGCAAACCCACCAATACCTCTTATGTCCCATACTATGTCCAGACACCGCAAAACCAACCAGTCACAACTAACTTAGTTCATACCACTCCCCGTGACAACGTCGCCTTTGCCAACAATCAGACCCAGCACATACCTATGGCATACACCACTACATATGAGCGGTATGTTCCACCTGTATATGCCACCTTAGAACATCCTTCACAATGCCCATCACGGACGAAGTGTTATGCGAGATCAATCAATATGCTGAGATGGAGAGGGAGGCAAAGTACATGGAAGATGGGTCAGTATCCGAGCAGTTGCGAAATTTGAGAGAGTAGATGAAGAATCTTCAGGTTGCTCGAGGGAGCGAGAGACTAGATTATGAAGATTTGTGTATTCACCCTGATGTAGACATCCCCGTAGGATGTAAGCCATCGAAATTCAACATTTTGATGGAACGGGTGATCCCTATGTGCACTTGAGGGCCTAATGTGGAAAGCTGGTCAGAGTAGGAAGAAATGAAAAGTTGAGGATGAAGATATTTATAAGGAGCTTGACAGGAGAGGCGCTTACTTAGTACACCCGCCAGGACCCTAAAAATTAGAGAGAATGGCAAGACATGGTGGGGGACTTCATGAACCGTTTCCGAATTAATACCGAGATCACTCTAGACAGGTTCGCTCTAGTGAATTTGCAGAAGAAACCATCAGAGTCATTTCAAGAGTATGCCGGCCGCTGGAGGTCGGAGGCTACCATGACCCAACCCCCACTAGATGATAATAAGTTGACCAAGTACTTCATCCCGGCCTAAGAGGGAATTTACTTTTAAAAGATGATGGGCATGGTGGGGCAGAAATTCCCTGAACTGGTGTCACGACCCGGAATTTCCACCCTCGGGAGCCGTGATTGTGCCTACTAGTGAAAGCTAGGCAAGCCAATTAACCGAATCATTAACTACTATTCCACTCAAAATCAAAGCAACTTAAGATCAACAGTTAATAACATTATAAATAAATGAGCAGAACGTATAAAATTTCAGGCCTTTAAACATCGCTAATACAATCTCCTTAACAACTACCCAAGATTTAGTGTCACAGTTTCACAGACTGTCTAAGATTTGCTACAAGTAAGGGTCTGAAAGAAATGACAAAATACTGTTTCTGGGACTACAAAAACAAGAAACATATAAAATAGAAAGCGGGAGACTCCAAGGTCTGCGGATGCCTGCAGGACTACCTTGGGTCACCTGATAATCAAAAGCTGGAAGCTCCTTACAGTCCAAAACCTGCGGTACTGGGATCTGCACAAAAGAGTGCAGAGTGTAGTCAGCACAACCTACTCCATGTGCTGGTAAGTGCCTGGCCTAACCCCGGCGAGGTAGTGACGAGGCTAGGACCAGACTCCAGATAAACCTGTGCAGTTATACACACACACACACACACACACACATATATATATATATATCCAAAGCAGAAAGATAGAAGCAAATAAACAATCAACTATGGGGAAGGGAAACATGTTTCGGAGTAACAGATAAAACAACTCATCAAAAAAATAAGGAAAAACTACAATTAATTTCTAACACAAGTAAAAGAGATACAGAAAATTTTCACTTTCAATTTCCATTGAGTTGCAGGCGTGCAACTCGACCCCATTTCCTTATAATCTTTTTGCAGGCGTGCAACTCGACCCCATTTCCTTATTTTTCATGTGGTAGGCATACCACCCGCTCCCATTTCATTATCTTGTTGCAGGCGTGCAACCCGACCCCTTTTCATTTCATTTCTGTGGTAGGCGTACCACCCGACCCCTTTCCATTTCATTTTTGTGGTAGGCGTACCACCCGACCCCTTTTCAATATATATATATATCCTGTTGCAGGCGTGCAACTCGACCCCATTTCCTTATATCCTGTTGCAGGCGTGCAACTCGACCCCATTTCCTTACATTTTGTGGTAGGCGTACCACCCGCTCCCATTTCAATAGTCATCACACAAATCACAAGAATTTTAGTAAGGAAACAAAACAATATCATAATTTCTCAACAAGAGAACAATAACATCAAACAATCATTCATATACGACCCACGGTCATGCTTGACACCAACGTAGAGGTACTCGTCACCATGCCTATACGTCGTACTTAAAGTAACAATTTAACAAATAGAACACGAATTCTAATCCCTCAAGCTAAGGTTAGAACGAACACTTACCTCGCTTTGCAACTGAATTCAAGGTTCCAACAAACCTTTGCCTTGAAACTTTGTGTCCGAAACTAATTCCATATGAATTTACAAATTTTCCGGATTAATCCGAAATTTAACTCAAAATTGCCAGTGGGGCCAACTTCTCGTAATCGTACAAAACCCACAATATGTGATATCCCATTCCGATACGAGTTCAACTATACAAAAATTATTGAATTCCGACATCGGATCGATCTCCAAATCTTAATTCTAAACTTAAGGGTTTTCCACAATTTTCCCAACCTAAATCACCAATTAATTGCTAAAAATAGTGATAAACTGAGGTAATTCCTCCAAAATTGAGTTAGGAACACTTACCCCGATGTTTCCCTTGAAATCCCTCCAAGAATTTCTTCAAGACTTGCTTTAATCCAAGCTCTCTAGCTCCCAATGTGTTTAGAGTGGTCAAATCCCCTTCTTTAAGAATCTACACAAGATAATCTCCTTTGGATATGGTTTTGAAATTGGTTTGTTGTGATTCTAGGGTGTTTGGAGGTGTTCCTCTTCGTGGGTAACGAAAATGGGTCTTGTAGAACAAAATGGGCACTGAGTTCTACTTAAAAAGTGTCAAAAATCGAGTTAAAACACCCCTGTCAGGCCATATTTGCGATCCGCAAACCTGTCGCATAACAGGTTTGCGGTTCGCATTTTTGGTCGAAGAAATCGCAAGCCTCGCCCAATGTTCTGCCTCAATTTGCGATCTCTAGGTCAAAAATGCGGTTCGCATAGCTGATCTGCGGTCAATCTGCGATCGCAGATTTGACATATCTGCAGAATTTTTCCCTGATGCGAAAATAGGCATAACTTTCTCATACGATGTCCGAATTGGACGATTCTTTTTGCTATGACTCCGAAATTGCGATACGGATCTAATGCTTCAATTAAAACTAATTTGGATCCCATTTGCATAATATTATACTATTTATTCTTGAAGAGACGACATCGACACATTCTTGAAATGCCAAAGTTAAACTCCATCAACCATCCAAAATCCACTCGAGGCCCTCCGGAAACTCAACCAAACATGCCAACATATCCCATAACATTATTCAAACTTGTTCCAACCATCGAAATGCTCAAAACAACCTCTCGACACCAGATTCACGTTGGATTCAAGCCTAAGGATTTCAAAATCTTCTAAATCGCTCTTTTAATCTAAACCCAACCATACCACGTCCGAATGACCTGAAATTTTACATACAAGTAATAAATCACATATCGAAGCTACAACAACTTTCGGAATCCCATTCCGACCCTCGGATCAAAATCAAGCCTATCAACCGGAAATCGCCAAAATTCTAACTTCACCAATTCAAGCCTAATTCTACTCGGGACCTCCGAAACACATTCCGATTTCACTCCTAAGTCATAAACCATCTCCTGAAACTAATCGAATCATCGGAATTCACATCCGAGCCTCCTAACTCATAGGTCAACATCGGGTTGACTTTTCTACTTTAACCCTTCTTGAAAGAAACTAAATGTCTCATTTCTTACCAATTTCATTCCGTACTCAACTACTCAACTTGATTACATAAAACACAGATAATGAAATATAATGAGACAGAAAATGGGGAAGACGGAATGGCAACCCACGAGACGACTGGCCGGGTCGTCACATTCTCCCCTCTTAAAAAAACGTTCGTCCTCAAACGAGTCAAGAAGCATACCTAAAGTTTCAAATAGGTGAGGATATCAGCTTCGCATCTCTTGCTCGGTTTCCCAAGTAGCCTCTTCCACGGGCCGACCTCTCCACTGAACTTTCACTGAAGCTATCTCCTTGGACCTCAACTTCCGAACCTGACGATGCAAAATCGCCACTGGCTCCACCTCATAAGCATCATCCAAATGAATCGTGCTGAAGTCCAAAATATGAGACGGGTCTCCAATATACTTCCGGAGCATAGAAACATGAAATACTGGGTGTACACTTGTCGCGACCCAACCTCGGGGGCCCGCGACCGGGCACCGGACCCTACTTGTAGATTACCGGCGAACCCTGTGCATGACTACCCTATAAGGTGTCTCACATTGGCCTAAACGGCACATGACAACTGAACCCTGTTAACAGTAACATAATGGCTATCAAAACTGTATACCATATCAACAGCACACACGTGCACACAATTCAACATTTGGAATACTACGGAAAACCATGCAACATAATAAATACCTTGCCGACACGGCAGTTTAACTTTACATAGCCCGACCATAAATTACATACATACTGACAACTGTCTAATGAGCCTCTATGGAGTTTTTTTACAAAACACTTAGTCGGAACAGGACCCCGACATGCCCAAAATATATATGTACAAAAGCATACCCAAGTATAGCAAGTCCGAAAGATGAACCTTGCTATTCCTGCTGGACTGGTATGGTAGCCTACTGTGGAGGAGCTTCACCTGTCAATCTATTTGGACCTGCAGCACGATATGCAGCATCCACAAACAAAGGACGTCAGTACGAAATATGTACTGAGTATGTAAGACAGGAATACAAAACTGAAAGCAAGAACATAGCAACATAATAGAAGTATACAACTCATAATATTGGGGATTTACCTCTGTGGGCAGCATACTCTTAACATACCCGTTATGGAACTCATTTCAGAAAATTAAGACATACTTCATTCTCACGTGTTCGTTATATCAAATGCATTAGGTATTCGTCTCCTTAGTTTACACCCGCTTTACTGTGGGTTTCTTACTTCTAAGTATATCGTTCAAATACATTCATCATATTTTCTTTCATTTGTACAATCATCGCACAAACGTCCTTATAGGACCACAACCATTAATTATGTCTCCATGGGCTCACAATCACAATCATCATTACCATCATCGTTGTTACATAAAATCACACACACATATGCCTCCTCGGGCTCATAATTATAACATAACTATAATCATAACCATATTCCTAGCTACAATCATAACCTTACCCGGCCATATCAAGCTCGGTTTCAATAATGCATGCCTCTTAGGGCTCATACCCGGCCATACCAAGCTCGGTCGTAGTCATGTGTGCCTCTTTGGGCTCATACCCGGCCATATCAAGCTCGGTCATAATCGTGTGTGCCTCTTTGGGCTCATACCCGGCCATATCAAGCTCGGTCATAATCATATAGGCCT
>MCJB01051449.1:0-27036 GCA_002018475.1 Nicotiana obtusifolia | reverse complement strand
CAACATTGAGCTGGTCCGTCAAGTTGTCGATGGTCTGTTGCATGGCAGTCATTTTTTCTGCCTCTTGTGCCCTGTGGGCCAAATCTTCGGTGCGCTCCTGATGGAGGCACTCAAATTTCCCAAAAATTTCGGCCGCCTCAGTGGCTGCCGTCTGCCGGTCTCCTTCCGAGTCGCGGCTGATGTTTTCAATGTCTATCTCGGCCTGGTGCATCCTGCGATCCAGGTCCTCCAACCTTTGCACTAGGTTGGCTGGTGGTTCAGGCACAGTTTCCATAATGGGCCGTAGTGCGTCAACCGTCTGTTCGAGGGCAGTAATCCTGTCCCCGTAGTTCACCATGGTCAGAAATGGTGCAATGGCAATGTTTCCCACGTCCGATGCTTTTGAGCCTAAGCTCTGATACCAACTGTTACGCGGCGCCTTCCTGAAGTTCCTTGGAAGGGCGACGTAAGGCTAGGCAACCGATGTCTGTCCGATTACCGTCCGCCAACTGAGGTCCCCTCCGCACGCTAGACTAGATTGTCAGTGCCGTGCGGGAAAACCAATATTGTAGGCAACGAGAGTATTGAAAGCTTGCGAAGAGAATTGTGAAAAGAGCTTGTTTGCATTAATTGAAAGCTATTACAAAGGCTACACGGTGTCGAGGGGGCGAGACACCAGTACAGAGAATTTGATTGCTTGTTTGAAAGTTTGAATGCTGATACCCCCCTAATAATGCTTAAAAAATAAAAACCCAAGTTACAGGAGTTGACCTAATAAAGCTGTAAAATCATACTGGAAATAAACAAGGTAAATCTAATCTATATTTACAAGGCAAAAAGGGACTTAGGTCTCTACAGGGTAGAAACTTAGTCCAGCAGCAGCAACTTGTGTCTTTCGGCTCAGGGTCTGCGCGCGGCGTTGTCTGCGCGCGCGACGCTATTGGCATGCCTGTGGCTGGCATTGGCGCTGGCTGGCAGTGGGGCGACAGAGGCGCTTGCACGCATGTCACTTGGAGCGGCCAAGACCACGGGGCCGACCGTGGCGCTAGGCATTGGGAGGCTTGCCGGGACGCCACGGGGCGCGTCCAAGGGGTCATGGGGCATGGCTGGAAAGCCGCCCATGACATTCTCCCCCACCTGAGTTGGCGACGTCCTCGGCGCCTTACTTGCAAGATACTCTTCAATTAGGTTCTTGAAGGCTTTGAGGTTTGTCCCCCTCTCCCATGTATTTTCCTCTGCGTCTCGTCCTTGCCATTTCACCAAGAACTCTTGGTGATCTTTTCTGGAGGCATGAATCACTCTATCGTCAAGGATAGCTTCTGCACGCCTTTTTCCAGCTGAATTGGGACCCCGAATGCTAGGAACTGTGAGTTGGCTCCGTGTAGGATCCTGCATGTCTTCCCGAAAGGGCTTTAGGAGGCTGACATGGAACACAGGATGAATCTTCCACCAAGTTGGGGTATCCACCCGGTATGCCACCTTTCCAATGCGTTTGATGATGGACAAGGGCCCAATATATTTCTGCAGCAAGCGGGGATCATGGACTCCCGCGAATAAGTATCTCTTTGGGATTTTGACCATCACTTTGTCTCCTACTTGGTATTCAACAAAGCGACGATTTTGATCCGCATGCCTCTTCATCCGGTTTTGGGCTTTAGCTAGATAGCTTCGTACTATCTCCAGATTTTCCTTCCACTCCCTTGAGAAACTAGCAGCTCGGGGAGATTTTGCCATGTTCGGGGCATTCACAGTGTGTGGGAGTAGTGGTTGCTGTCCGGTAACAATTTCAAAGGCGCTCTTGTTGGTACTAGAGCACTTTTGGGAATTGAAGCACAGCTGAGCAGCATCCAAAAGCTTCACCCAATTTTTCTGCGAGCCAGTGACGAAGTGGCGGAGATATTCCTCCAGCATGCCGTTAAACCGTTCAGTCTGGCCATCTGACTGGGGGTGGAAGCTGGAACTAAGACTTAGCTTTGACCCAAGGCACCTGAAGAGTTGGGTCCAGAAATTGCTAGTGAAGCGCGAGTCGCGATCACTAACGATCTCCTTTGGGAGGCCCCAATATTTCACGACATGGGAGAAGAACAGCCGAGCTGTATCTTCTGCTGAGATGTATTGTGGGGCAGCTATGAAGGTAGCGTATTTAGAAAACCGATCCACAACAACCAAAATAGTTGTAAGATCTCCAACCTTGGGCAATCCGGTGATGAAATCCAGAGAGACGCTCTCCCAAGGTCGCCTTGGAATGGCTAGTGGTTCTAGAAGTCCTGCTGGCGTCAACCGATCCGACTTGTCTTTTTGGCATGTTAAGCAAGTCTTCACGTATTGAGCGACGTCATCGGCCATTTGAGGCCAATAATATGCACGGCGGAGTAACGCCATGGTGCGTTCCTCCCCCGGATGACCTGCCCATAGAGTGTCATGACATTCCGCCAAAAGGATCCTTCGTAGATCTCCTCCCTTGGGAACATAAAGCCGATTTCCCTTCACTTTCAGAAAACCATCTTCAACATAGAACTGGCGTGTTTTGCCTTGTTCTACGAGAGTAACCAAATATTGGGCAGCAGGGTCCTTGATGAGAAGACCCAGTATCTGGTCCTTAATGTTCGTGGCTACTTCGCTCCCCTTAAGGGTGGCAAGCAAGCACACGGATGCGAGGTCTGCTCTCCGGCTAAGAGCATCAGCCACTTGGTTAGTCTTGCCACTGCGGTACTCCAAGTTGAAGTGGAATTCCGCTAAAAGCTCCTGCCACCTAGCTTGTCGACCATTTAGCTTTGGTTGTGTAAGAAAATGGCTGACAGCTGTGTTGTCAGTCTTGACTATGAATGGGGTTCCCAGCAGATAATGCCTCCAAAGGCGCAGGCAATGAACCACAGCCAACAATTCCTTTTCGTGGGCGGCGTAGCGCCGCTCCGCATCTTTGAGCTTCCGGCTCTCATAGGCTATAGGATGCCCATCCTGTAACAAGACTCCACCTAGTGCATAGTCAGAGGCATCCGTCTGTACTTCAAAAGGTTTGGCTAGATCAGGAAGGGCCAAAACGGGGCTACTAGACATAGCCGTTTTCAGGGCGTTGAAGGCTTCTGCTCGCTTGGGTGCCCAATCCCAAGGCGTGGTTTTCTTGAGGAGTTCTGTTAGAGGCACCGCGATGAGAGAGTAGTTTCTCACAAAGCGGCGATAGAAATTGCACAGGCCAAGGAAGGCCCTCAGGGCGTGGATATCCTTGGGCGGCGGCCACTCTGTGATAGCTTGGATCTTTTGTTGATCCATCTTGATTCTCCCTTCTTCAATGACATGCCCAAGGAAATCTATCTGCTTCTGTGCAAAGGAGCATTTTGACAACTTCACATATAGTTCGTGCTCCCGCAACCGGGATAAGACTTTCCGCAAATGCTCCAGATGGTCCCCCAATGTCTGGCTGTATACGACGATGTCATCCAAGTAGACCACTACGAATTCATCAATATACTCGCGGAAAACTTGGTTCATTAAGGTGCAGAATGTGGCTGGTGCGTTAGTCAATCCGAACGGCATCACCAGGAAGTCATACGACCCATACCTTGTCACGCACGTTGTCTTGTGCTCATCGCCCTCTGCGATCCGCACCTGCCAGTAACCAGTTTTCAGGTCTATTTTTGTGAACACCGCCGCAGTCCCCAATCTGTCGAACAAATCAGCCATCAATGGAATGGGGTACCTGTTCTTCACTGTGATTTTGTTTAGTGCCCGGTAATCTACGCACAGTCGCAGACTACCATCATGCTTCTTTTGAAAGAGCACAGGGGACCCATATGGGGATTTGGATGGCACAATGATTCCCGTGTCTAACATCTCCGTCAACTGTCTCCGAAGCTCAGCGAGCTCGGGTTGTGACATTCTGTATGGCGCCCGGGCAGGTGGCTTCGCACCCGGCACCAACTCTATCTCGTGATCCACAGTCCGCCTCGGCGGCAAGCGCTTTGGCATTTCCTGCGGCATGACATCTTCAAATTCAAGCAGTAACTCCTTCACGGGTGCAGGGAGAGGACCCGTGGAG
Source organism: Nicotiana obtusifolia (assembly GCA_002018475.1). NCBI lineage: Eukaryota > Viridiplantae > Streptophyta > Magnoliopsida > Solanales > Solanaceae > Nicotiana > Nicotiana obtusifolia. The sequence goes on along the minus strand of MCJB01051449.1, from coordinate 23,021 downwards.
TGCTCAATTTCTTCGATACGGAGAGTAGCCAAGAATGTAGGCTCATGTCTCTTCACCCCTTTTTTCAGCTGCAGGGCAGAGATGTTCTCCACGGCCATCTTCACGGGCAGGCATGGGATGGAACAGGGCTTGGCCCCATTTGTCCCCATCATTAGTAACATGTCGGCATACGGTACTGGCATGGTGTTGGTCTGCCTCAAGAATTCCATTCCGACTATCAGTTCAAAGTCGTCTATGATCACCACCCGCAGGTTGATTTTCCCTTCATACGGGCCGAGTTTTACGGGCACGTCCCTTGCTATTCCCCCAACTGGTTGAGGAGGTGAGTTGATGGCTTTGACACGGCCTTTGCCTTTTCCAACGACTAGGCCTAGGCGTTCCACCTGAGTCGATGCAAGATAGTTGTGCGTGGCACCTGTATCTATCATTGCTCGAATAGGTTTGCCGTTTAGTTTCACTTCGACGAACATTAGGGTCCGCTCCTGTCTAGGAGGACCCCTCTCGTCTGCCTTTTTCTTCCCCTTTTTGTTGATGGGGCTGGAATCTTTCTTCTTGCGAATGCCAGCACTGACCCCCGCCAAGGTGTCGGGGAAGGAGCTCACAATGGCATTGAATGCCCCTATTGGTTCTGTCTGATCTGCATCATCAGACTCATCATCCGTCTCCTCATCAACAACCTGATGAGCATTCATTTGGGCATGCGGGCATTCGTTGTTCCAATGTGGTCCGCCACAGTGACGACACCCTGAGGGAGGCTTTCTCCCCCGATCATGATTGGTAGACACGGCACTGGTGCTGCTTGAGGAGGAAGCCCTAGGTTTGTTTGTACCTCGGTCTACCCCGCTCTTGTTTGAGCTACTATTGCTTGAGTGGCCCCCTTTATATCCTCCCTTGATAGGCTGTTGAGGCCTATCCTTTCGAGTTTCCACCTGGTAGTCCCCAAGACATTCCGCTGCTTGGATAGCCTTGGGTAGGGTGTCCACTCTCTGCCTTTGTAGTTCCATGCGAGCATAAGGTTTCAGCCCTTCGAGGAAGGTGAAGAGCTTGTCCTTATCCCCCATGTCTCTTATGCTTAACATGAGTGCCGAGAATTCGCGCACGTAGTCCCGCACTGACTTGGTCTGGCGGAGCTCCCGGAGTTTCCTTCTGGCATTGTACTCAACATTTTCAGGAAAGAATTGTAAGCGTATGGCTGCTTTCAGTTCTTCCCATGTATCAAGATTGTCCTCACCGGCCCTGATGGCTTCATATTTCACCCGCCACCAGAGTTTGGCATCACCTTGAAGGTACATTGCGGCAGTTGCCACCTTCTTAGCTTCCTCTAGTCCCCCCACGGCGTCAAAGTACTGTTCAATGTCGAAGATGAAGTTTTCGACTTCTTTAGCATTTCGAGCCCCACTGTATGGCTTGGGCTCAGGGATTTTTATCTTCTGGGCCATGGGAGTGAAGTTCATAGTCCCTCCGGTTTGGTTGCCGCCTCCACGAAGCAGGCCCTGTAACGCAGCATTGACAACATTGAGCTGGCCCGTCAAGTCGTCGATGGTCTGTTGCATGGCAGTCATTTTTTCTGCCTCTCGTGCCCTGTGGGCCAAGTCTTCGATGCGCTCCTGATGGAGGCACTCAAATTTCCCAAAGATTTCGGCCGCCTCAGTGGCTGCCGTCTGCCGGTCTCCTTCCGAGTCGCGGCTGATGTTTTCAATGTCTATCTCGGCCTGGTGCATCCTGCGATCCAGGTCCTCCAACCTTTGCACTAGGTTGGCCGGTAGGTCAGGCACAGTTTCCACAATGGGCCGTAGTGCGTCAGCCGTTTGTTCGAGGGCAGTGATCCTGTCCCCGTAGTTCACCATGGTCAGAAATGGTGCAATGGCAATGTTTCCCACGTCCGATGCTTTTGAGCCTAGGCTTTGATACCAACTGTTACGCGGCGCCTTCCTGAAGTTCCTTGGAAGGGCGACGTAAGGCTAGGCAACCGATGTCCGTCCGATTACCGTCCGCCAACTGAGGTCCCCTCCACACGCTAGACTAGATTGTCAGTGCCGTGCGGGAAAACCAATATTATAGGCAACGAGAGTATTGAAAGCTTGCGAAGAGAATTGTGAAAAGAGCTTGTTTGCATTGATTGAAAGCTATTACAAAGGCTACGCGGTGTCGAGGGGGCGAGACACCAGTACAGAAAATTTGATTGCTTGTTTGAAAGTTTGAATGCTGATACCCCCCTAATAATGCTAAAAAAATAAAAACCCAAGTTACATGAGTTGACCTAATAAAGCTGTAAAATCATACTGGAAATAAATAAGGTAAATCTAATCTATATTTACAAGGCAAAAAGGGACTTAGGTTTCTACAAGGTAGAAACTTAGTCCAGCAGCAGCAACTTGTGTCTTTCGGCTCAAGGTCTGCGCGCGGCGTTGTCTGCGCGCGCGACGCTATTGGCATGCCTGTGGCTGGCATTGGCGCTGGCTGGCAGTGGGACGACAGAGGTGCTTGCGCACATGTCACTTGGAGCGGCCAAGACCACGGGGCCGACCGTGGCGCTAGGCATTGGGAGGCTTGCCGGGACGCCACGGGGCGCGTCCAAGGGGTCATGGGGCATGGCTGGAAAGCCGCCCATGACAGCACTTACGTCATAAGAAAAGAATTCAAAAATGAATTCTTCTGCCTATTATTTTTCTTCTCTCTTTGACTTTTTTTTTTCTTTTGTTTTGTCTACTTTTTTATTCACATACAACAACAGGTTTGCTCCTGTCAACTTACAGGTGAACCCATCAATTTTTCAAACAAAGTATATACAATTAGAGCTAATCGCGGAGGAACCAAAACAAAACAAATATGGGAAAGACAAAGAGAATGGTTGGCGCCTTGTGAATCAGCATAAAACCACAGGTCTAGGAATCAGTGATATGCAATACCAAAAACGTCGTCAGTTTTGGCTTCCCACTTTCATACATATCCCTTCAATGAGGGTGTTCAAACTAAATTGGAAAATCGTACCAAATCGAAAAGTCAAACCAAACAGATTAAAAAACCCGATTAGATTTTGTTTGATTTGGTTTGATATTAGTATAAAAAACTCAAGCCAAACCGACATATAAATATAAAACTTTTTATATATACTTTTTAGACTTTATATAGAATTTTGTTTTAGAAAATATCCATAAATATTTGGGATCCTCTTATTGGATGTAATATTTAATAGAACTATGAAGTGAATTCATTTCTATTTACTTTAAATAACGGATTGTATCACTTTCTTATTATGCGTTATTGAAATGCGTCAATCATCTTTTTGTTCTTTCATATTCATATATCAAAATTTCTTATATCATTTTGAATTTGAAGTGGTATTTCGACAATTTAATTATTAAATAACCTTCAAAGGGTACATCAACGAAAAGTTATTATTAGAAAACTAAAAAAATATACTATTATGTGTTATATTAAAAAATATTCTCCCATAAGAATAGTTTAATAGATCATATGTTTGTTAATTTTTTTTAATTTTTGGTAAACATATATTCAAGTATCAATACTTTATTTATAACTTTAATAAAGTAAGATTGAAATAATATTCATGTAATAAAAAACCCCGAAAACCTGACAAAACCGAATCAATCCAAACCAATATAGTTGGTTTGATTTAATTTTTTGGAGACTATCCAACATGATTTGGCAGAGCTGCCAACTAATAGTAACATCAGTGAGAGTGATGCTTTGAAGGATCAATTGGTAATCCTAAAGGAGATCCTCGACATGTTGAGAGCCGATATCATCCCTGTGCCAATACAAAATCTTGAAGTTCTTCTTCGAGATATTGACACTTTCATTATTGATGTTGGACTCGTGGTTTACGCATTATATAAAGGGGGGGAGGAGGAGGAGAAGGAAGTCATGGCACTGGGAGAAGTGAACCCTGCACTAGTTCTTGATTTATTGGGAAACATTCAACAAATAATTATCACGGAGAAATATTTGCCCATTCGGAAGGAGTTTCATTCTAATTACTGGCCAAGAATTCATGGACTAGGCTATGTTGATTTCATTTTAAAAAACCTGAAAGTGTTCCAAAGCCGCCATTTAGATTCACTAGCTTCTACCACGAAGCTACTTCAAAGAATTCAGAAGGAACTCGAGAGCTGGCAACCTTTTCTAGAGTCTGTTGCAGAAGAGCAACACAATGACATCGACAAAATTCAACGTTGTGCTACACAAGATTGGCAAAGCATATGAGATAGAATACTTAATTGATGCTTGTATATGCAGAAAAGCCTTGGTGTGGTACCTCGAACTTTGGTTCTTGGATATCGTGGAGGACACCATTCTTGTCAAAGATGAGTTTACAGAGATTCATGAAAAGAAAATGATTGAGGATGCAATGAACACTGTCACAGCTCATACGGCATCAAATTTGGAAAGGCCTCCAAGGAAGAATGAAGAAATTGTGGGTTTTGACGATGTTATAGAAAATTTAAGAGGCCAACTAGTAAAAGGCACCAAAGGGCGAGATGTTATCTCGATTGTTGGTATGCCAGGTCTAGGCAAGACGACTTTGGCCTACAGACTTTACTCTGACAGGTCAGTTGTTTCTCACTTTGACATTCATGCACAGTGTTGTGTGTCTCAAGTATATTCACGTAAAGACTTGTTATTGGCAATTCTACTTGATGTTATCAGTGAGAACGCTGGATTTAGGGAAAAGGAAGCTGATGAATTAGCTGATGTGCTTAGCAAAGCTTTATTTTCTAAAAGATATCTTATCCTTGTTGATGATGTGTGGGAAGCTAGTGTGTGGGATGATTTAATCGGTTGTTTTCAAGATGTCAATAATGGAAGTAGAATCATTCTAACAACACGAAATCATGAAATAGCAGAGTATGCCAGATTTCAAAGTAATCCCTTTTCGCTTCGTATGTTTAACAATGAAGAAAGTTGGGAGTTACTCCGGAAAAAGGTGTTCGGGGAAGAAAGTTGCCCTCCTCTGCTAATGAATATTGGGCGAAAAATAGCAAAAAAGTGTGGTCAATTGCCTCTTTCAGTTGCTTTGGTGGCTGGTGTTCTAGCAGAAGTAGAGAAGAAAGAAGAATGTTGGGAACAAGTGGCTAATAATTTAGTTCCTCACATTCACAATGACTCAAGGGCCATAATAGAAAATAGTTATCAGATTTTACCCTATCATTTAAGGTCTTGCTTTCTTTACTTTGGAGCATTTTTAGAGGACAATGTGATTAGTGTTTCGAAGTTAATACGGTTGTGGATCTCGGAAGGATTCGTAAAAAGTTGTGAAGACAAGAGTTTGGAGGATATAGCAGAAGGTTATATGGGGAATCTTATTGGAAGAAATCTAGTGATGGGAACTAAAAGGAGTTCTAGAGGTAAGATCAAAGCATGTCGTAAACCTATTGCATGATTTCTGCAAGGAGAGAGCAGCAGAAGAGAATCTTGTCCAATGGATGAAATGGTAATATACCAATTAGTGGTACTCTTTTGGTTCAACTAATTAAATGTTCAAGTTATATTATGATTTTATTCTAATTTCCTTATTTATAGGGAACAAAATGCCCATACTTCTTCCAATGTTTCCTGTCTCGAGCAACTTGCTCATCGCATGTCCATTTATGGTGAAAGGTATCATATTGGAGAATGGAGCGCGTGTTGGTCACATGTTGGCTCTATAATTTTGCTTAATGATTGCCTTGCATTTGATATTGTCTCCCAGATTTTTTACAGCTTTAAGTTTCTAAAAGTGTTGGATTTGCAGTTCACTACTATTGATTCGCTCCCAACAGATCTAGTTTACTTGAGATATTTTGCTGCACGAACTCATAAATCGTTGGACACATCAATCATAACCAATTGTTGGAACCTCGAGACTTTGATATTACACAATAATAGTGTAATGTCACTGCCCCTTACATTCTGGAATATGGTTAATTTGAGACATTTGCATATTTCCAGTTGCAGCTTCAATAGTTAAACTATGCAGAATATTCACTCGAGATCTCCAAAAGCCTTTATGATCTGAGAACTTTTTCGGCTCCATATTTTTCTTCTCTCGAGGAAGCAGAATTGATTTTGAGAAAAGTACCTAATCTTCGGGGACTTAGATGCACATTCCTAGATGAGGATGTTGACAAATTTCAGTACTATGAATTGAATTTTCCAACAGAGATTGAGACGCTGAAGATTTGTTGGCCATTCATGTTTCACATTATAACCATCCCCATTTGTATCTCCGCACCAAATCTCAGAAACTTGACTCTAGAGAGGTATTGCCTGCATCCTCAGCACTTATCAAAAGTTGCGTTGCTTCAGAACCTTCGTATACTCAAAATGAAAAGCATTAAATTTGACAAGGAGGTATGGGGAGTGAGCAATGGCGACTTCCCTGAACTCAAAGTCTTGAAACTACAAGAAATAGTTGGATTTGAAGAATGGGATGTCGTCGGTGACGAGATCTTTCCTAAGCTTGAATGCTTGGTTTTGCGTGAATGCAAATATCTTAAGGAGATCCATTCTGCTTTTGGAGAGATCTCTTCTCTAAAGTACGTTGAGGTAAGGAAATGCGATGAATCTGTTGACAAGTCAGCCAGGGATATTGAAAAAACACAAGTTGAAGATTATCAAAATACTGGCTTCAAGATCTTTATCAAAGAGAGAAGAAATTACAAACTCCGATTCAGGTGCAGAAAATTCAACTATGTACATTCAAGTTTCATTTTAAAACTCAGTTAAATTAATTCTCCAATTCTTCTAACATGCCTTTTACTGTTTATTCATTTTGTTTGACACCGCTGTTAAAGCTTTAGTGTTTTATTGATTTTATCTATTAGAGGTAAAAATTCTTGAAAGAAGTACTATCAATTAAAAAGATGAATATTTTAGCAAGAAAAGATGGATAAACGCAAGAAGCATTTATATAGTTTCTATTAGTGTAAACAAGTACTAGTAATTAACAAGGAAATTCCATCCTCATAAATATTCTTTGTCAAAACAAACGCAGATGCATGATCGGTTATCCAAATGATTTATAAAGCAAGGCGAAGGGGTTGTTAGCTAGAAGCTGGAGCTTTGTTGTTTACTTAGTTATATAGAGAAACAAATTTGGTAAAATCTGTGAGAAAGCACGGGAAAAAAGAATATATTATTGATATTCTTATTCAATACAAGAAGCCCTTATTTATAACTATATTTTACAAAGCATATACTACTCTACTACCGATGTGGGACAAGACTAATATATATATATATATACAGTGCTCTATTATATACATATCTACAAAACTAACACTCCCCCTCAAGCCGGTGCATATAAATCATATGTACCGAGCTTGTTACATATATAACCAATACGAGTACCAGTTAGGGACTTGGTGAATATATCTGCAAGCTGATCATTCGACCTCACAAACTTTGTAGTAATCTCTCCTGAGAGTATCTTTTCTCTGATGAAGTGACAATCAATCTCAATGTGTTTAGTTCTCTCATGGAATACAGGATTTGATGCAATATGAAGGGCAGCTTGATTATCGCACACAAGTTCCATTTGACTGATTTCACCAAATTTCAACTCCTTGAGTAATTGTTTGGTCCATATTAGCTCACATGTTTCCATAGCCATCGCTCGATATTCTGCTTCTGCACTAGAGCGAGCAACTACATTCTGTTTCTTACTCTTCCAAGACACCAAATTTCCTCCTACTAACACACAATATCCAGACATAGAACGTCTATCAGAAGGTGATCCTGCCCAATCGGCATCTGAGTATCCAACAATCTGCTTATGACCTCGATCTTCAAATAGTAATCCTTTGCCTGGAGCCTACTTTATATATCGAATAATGCGTATAACTGCATCCCAATGACTATCATACGGAGAATTCATAAACTGACTTACAACACTCACAAGGTAAGAGATGTCGGGTCTAGTCACTGTGAGGTAATTCAATTTACCAACTAACCGCCTATAGCTTGCAGGATCACTAAGCGGCTCCCCCTGTCCTGGCAGTAGTTTAGAATTCGGATCCATCGGAGTGTCAACAGGTCTGCAACCTATCATCCCTGTCTCCTCAAGAATGTCTAAAGCATATTTTCGTTGAGAAATAGCAATGCCTAAGCTAGACTGAGCAACCTCAATACCCAAAAAGTATATTAATTTGCCTAGATCTTTTGTTTGGAAGTGCTGGAATAGATGTTGCTTTAGATTGGTAATACCATCCCGATCATTGCTAGTAATAACAATATCATCAACATAGACTACCAGATAAATGTAGAGACCTGAAGCAGAGTGCCGATAAAACACAGAGTGATCAGTTTCACTGCGAATCATGCCAAATTCCTGGATCACCGTGCTGAACTTACCAAACCAGGCTCGAGGAGACTGCTTTAGACCATAAAGTGACCGACGCAAGCGACACACAAGGTGACGAGACTCCCCCTGAGCAACAAAACCAGGTGGTTGCTCCATATAAACTTCATCCTCAAGATCACCGTGAAGAAACGCATTCTTAATATCCAGCTGATAGAGAGGCCAATGACGAACCGCGGCCATAGAGAGAAAAAGGCGAACTGATGCGACTTTTGCCACGGGAGAGAAAGTATCACTGTAATCGAGCCCAAATATCTGAGTATATCCCTTGGCAACAAGACGGGCCTTAAGTCGATCAACCTGGCCATCAGGACCCACTTTGACTGCATATACCCAACGACAACCAACTGTAGATTTACCTGAAGGAAGAGGAACAAGCTCCCAAGTACCGCTAGTATGTAAAGCAGACATCTCGTCACTCATAGCCTGTCGCCAACCCGGATGAGACAACGCTTCACCTGTAGACTTAGGAATGGAAACCGAGGACAAAGCAGATATAAAAGCATAATGGGGAGATGACAGACGATGATAACTTACACCAATATAATGAGGATTAGGGTTACGTGTGGTCCGTATACCTTTCCGAAGTGCAATCGGTGTACTAAGAAGAGACAAGTCCGCAGTTGGAGTAGGGGCAGGTGCAGGACAGGAACCAGTGGGGCCTGATATAGTGCGTGGACGACGATGATAAGTCAAGAGTGGTGGAACAACACCAGAATCATCATCGGTTGGTATGAGTGAAACTTCTGTGGTCAAAGGCGGAGAAGGAGATACAATAAACTCCTCAGAGGTAGGGATAGGTAAGACGTCAGATATATCAAGGTGGTCGGCAGAGGTAAAGAAGGGTTTAGACTCAAAGAATGTGACGTCAGCTGACATAAGGTACCTACGAAGATCAGGGGAATAACAACGATATCCCTTTTGAATACGAGAATAACCAAGGAAGACACACTTGAGCACGAGGAGCTAACTTATCTTTCCCAGGTGCTAAGTTATGAACAAAACATGTGCTTCCAAAAACACGAGGTAGAAGAGAGTATAAGGGTGATTGGGGAAATAATACTGAATGAGGGACCTGATCCTTGATGGAAGATGAAGGCATTCGATTAATCAAATAGCAAGATGTGAGAACTGCATCGCCCCAGAAACGCAGCGGAACACGAGATTCAATTAGAAGTGTACGAGCAGTCTCAATAAGGTGCCTATTCTTTCTTTCTGCAACCCCATTTTGTTGAGGGGTATAAGGACAAGATGTCTGATGAATAATTTCTTGAGAAGTCATAAACTGCTGAAACTGAGAAGATAAATATTCTAAGGCATTATCACTTCGAAAAATGCGAATAGAAACAAACACCAAATTGGTTTTTGATTTCAGCACAGAAACTTTGGAATATAGAAAATAATTCAGAACGATCTTTCATTAAGAAAAGCCAAGTACACCTTGAATAATCATCAATAAAACTTACAAAATAACGAAATCCCAAGGTTGTACTGACTCTATTAGGACCCCATATATCAGAATGAACTAATGAGAAAATAGACTCTGCATGACTCTCAACACTACGTGGAAAAGAAGCTTGAGTATGTTTCCCAAGGTGACATGACTCACAATCTAATTTAGACAAACTAGATAAACTAGGAAGTTTGGATACACTCGGATGTCCTAAACGTTTGTGGATTAAGTCTGGAGGATCAGTAATTAGACATGTTGTGGAAGGATTGAGTGTGTTAAGGTAGTAAAGACCTTCTGATTCACGTCTTCTACCAATCGTCTGTCCCGTACTGCGGTCCTGCATGATAAAGGAATCGTCAATAAAATATATACCACAATTGAGTGCGCGAGTTAAACGACTAACAGATGCAAGACTAAAGGGACAGCCAGGAACATAAAGAACGGAATCTAGGGTGATAAAAGGCAAGGGATGAGCTTGTCCAACTCCTTTGGCCTTAGTTTGACAGCCATTGGCTAAAGTAACAGTGGGAAGAGACTGTGAATGTTCAATATTTGATAAAGGTGACATATTACCAGAAATGTGATCAGAGGCGCCTGAGTCCATGACCCATGGACCAAGAGTAGAAGACTGGGAAACACACGCAAAAGAATTACCAGCAACTAAAGTATTAGTCTGAGCAATTGAGGCTACTTGTGGAGATGTTTGCTTACTTGCGCCCGATACTGGAGGAGCTCATTATATTCTTCTTTAGATAACAAAACTCCCTGGTTACCTGTAGGCTCGGTCTGAGCAATGTGAGCATTTTTGGATGGACGACCATGCAAGGAATAGCATATCTCACGAGTGTGTCCAAGTTTGTGACAATAAGAACATTTGGGTCTAGATCTTCCAAAACGACCTCCTCCTCGTCTATTCTCCATAGTTTGAGACGCTATAACATCCATTGTCTGGGATGCGAGAACAGAGGAATCAAGTATCTGTGGTAAGGTCACTGGATGACTTGGTGCTGCAGCAAGGCGAAGTAATCTAGAGAATACTTCATCAACTGAGGGAACAGTCGGACTAGCCAAAATCTGATCGCGTATTGAATCAAATCATTAGGAAGTCTAGTGAGAGTAAGAACTAGAAACATCTTTTGTCGCTGCTCTTGTTGTTTCTCGACACTAGCAGAGACTGGCATCAAATTCTCAAATTCCTCCATGACTGCCTGTACCTGACCCAAGTAAGTAAACATCTAATTCCTCTTCTTCAAATTTGTCATCCTCGATATCACATCATAGAAGCGAGATATGTCATTAGTGTATAAGGCACGAGCCTTTTCCCAAACCAAATAACATGTCTGGAATGGACGAAATAAGGGCATCAACTTGGAATCAATAGATCGCCACAAGATGCTACATAGCTGAGCATCAACCTTTGCCCAAAGTGCTATTGCCTTTTCATCTCCTATGCCGGATTGTTTGATTAGATGATCATGAACACCTTGACCTTTACACCACAACTCGACAGATGAAGCCCAAGCTAAATAATTTGAACTTCCCATTAAGGGCTCCGAGGTAATCATAGCACCACTAGCGCTTCCAAAACTCATGTTTTTAGGCCCAAAAATATCATATCCGAGAGACATTGTTGCAAATAAGAGAGGAATCAAGTTGAACACACTGAAATCCGAGTAAAAAGGACTACTGGAGCTACTGGAATATCACTGTAGATGCCGGATGGGCACTGTAGCTGCCGGAAAGTACTGTAGCTACCGGAGAAAACTCAACGTGGTTGAAATAAAACGAAAACAACAGGGGTAGGGTCGGAATTACCAGGCGACCCAACTGCCCTGAAGGAACTTCTTCAAAAACTGGCCGGAAACAGCCTCACGCGCCGGCGCGTGGGAGCGCGTGAGATCACGCGCGAACCTTCTGGTGGCGCGTGGGAGCGCGTGAGACAGCGTCTGTCGGAGGTCTTCACTGGGGTTTGGTCGCCGGACACTGACGACCCCTGTGGTGGTGTTGGATTTTGCACACCACTGACAGAAACTAAGCAGGCGCAAATAACCCTCAAATAGGGCGCCGGAAAAAGAATTCCGGTGACTGATTCTCTTCCCGGAGTCGCTGGAATTTATGCTAAGACTCTCACTATTGCTCTGATACCATGTGAGAAAGCACGAGAAAAGAGAATATATTATTGATATTCTTATTCAATACAAGAAGCCCTTATTTATAACTATATTTTACAAAGCATATACTACTCTACTACCGATGTGGGACAAGACTAATATATATATATACAGTACTCTATTATATACATATCTACAAAACTAACAAAATCTATGGATAATAATACTGTATCTTAAAAAAATTTAAGAAAGATGTCGTTAATGCTAAAAAATGACTCATCAAAACCAAGTAGTCTTTCTGAACGCAAGCACTTAACTAGGAACTGTCTTCATGTGGGCTTTTTACTTTAATTAGATTTAATATTAAGTCTAGAACTATAGACTTAACTGATTTCCGTGGTGGTGGTGATGATGATGATAAAGATAGTGGTTGATGATGAGGAAGAGGAGGACGAGTATTAGCCAACGCAATTTGGGATCATTTAAGGTTTCAGAGAGAAACAGTTCCTTTTTTCTTTCTTCTGGTTTAGACTAAGTTGCTATTTGTGTATAATGTTTACATGTCTAATTTATGTAACAGTTTTGAGAAAGTACTTATAAATTGCTTGGACCATTTGCTTTCAGAGCTTTACCTTTGTGGATTGAGATAATATCCATGGTTTAGATTTAGTGTTTCAATCTGCTAATATTAGATATTCTTCACTAAGTCGGTAAAATTGTCCATTAAGTAGTTATTGCGTTCATATAATTTTGGGTTTAACTTGCTACTGCTTTGTTTCATTTTTCCTGAGCGGAGCGTGTATCGGAAACAACCTCTGTACCTTCCCAGGACAGGAGTAAGGTCTGCGTACACCCTTCCAGACCCCATTTTTTTTTTGTTTTTTTTGTATAATTTTGAGTTTAACAGTGAGCTAGTAAGTCATTACTTATTGACTCTTGAGGCGAATGCTTTCATTTTCTTGTATTTTAATACCCTAGTGCTGTTCATCAATTCACCAAAATGCTGTTATGTCACTGTGCCAAAATCTTGCTCTCCTCATATTACCAGAGAGTACTTTGGAAGAGACTGATATGCAACAATGGTGAAACTTCCAAATGGATTTTTATCCTCTATCCGACTATACTTGGCAAGCTGAGCACAAGAGAGAGAGAGATTGGCAAGATGGGGTGTAACAACTGAGGAAAGCTGCCCCTTATGCACTGAGGAAGAAGAAAGTATCAAACAATTGTATATCAAATGTACCTATGCTGCTACTGTTTGGGGCAAACTACTGAAATGGATGGGTATCTCAAAGACGAGAGATGGAGTGAAGATATGAAGTACCCTGGCTATACTGTCATATAAAAGGTAGCACTGCTAAAAGGGCAGTCCGGTGCACAAAGCCTCTTGCATCCACGCAAGGTCCAGGGAAGGGCTGCTTCCAAAGGTGTGTGATGTAGACAGCCTACCTTAATGCAAGTATTAGTGGCTGTTTCCACTGCTCGAACTCGTGACTTATAAGTTTACTGTTGCTTCAAGGTTCCTCTAAAAAAGGTAGCACTGCTAATGAGTAGAAATATCGAAACTTTAGCCGGGTGTGTTTATTTCGTTTGCCAAGAAAGAAACATGAGGATTTTCTAGGCAAAACAGAGGCAAGCTGAGCAGATTGTTAAATTGATCATTCAAGAAGTGTTTCTGTAAAAGGAAGTATAAAAACTAGAAGGTTTGATTAATTGAATTATTACCCCTAAATTTGAGCTGCTCATGACATATACTGAGAGTCTGATACCTGATTCTTGAATATAATAGTTGTTGTAGTATAGGTAATAGATAGTTCTTGTTTTCCTAAAGTTGGAATGCATGTCCAACTTTAGAACATTTTTTTTCTCTCTTGAGCTGTAATTTCTTCACTTACCACCTAGATTAACCCATATTTTACACTTAAATAAAACGATGTTACAATTGTTTTTGGCATATTTATGAAATATGACTCACTACTGTAGAGCGGCTATGTTTTGCTCCAGTTGGAAATATAGTAAGGTGCATTTCATTATTTCAATGCTCATTCCTAAGAATAGAAGTTTTACTGCAAAAAATGCCATTCTTTTTGTTCCATTGCAGATGTATTTCTCTAGGTATTTAATTTTCATTTCAGGTTAAGCAGGGGATCAAGACTCTAATGCTTTCATTCCTTCAGCTTCAGATAGGTGAATCAATGGGCTCATTCCTATCTTTCTCTCGTCAACTGGGGAAAGGTTCCTCTTTGCTTTGATTCTTTGAAATGTAAAAATTAGAACTATTAACTGCATACATAATCTATGAATATTTGTTTAAGCTGTAAAACTTAATTTTGGTTGACTAATGTTAACAAAAATAAGTTGACCAATCCTAACAGAAAAGGACTTGCCCTTTAGAAGGGTCAAGAGCCATACGAAACAGAAAAATAAGAAAGAATGATTTGGTAAATGATGCTGCTCTTTCTCCTTAATTAAAGTCAACTGTAAACGTGACAATTAATGCAAATTGCTGATATAGAATGTGAATGGAAATTTATTGAGTAGTTATAAACAAAGAGGAATCCAACTAATATAAAATGTTATTTTGAATGCAAAGGCTTAGTATCAAACCATCTGAATTGCTCTCTCCTTCTTCCCTTTTGCAGTTCAACTTCATACTCAGCACTTGTGAGAAAAGATGTCTTTTAACCAATTTCTGTCTTCAAAGAATCATCTTTTTGAGCATCTGCAACAATTTGACAATAGTTTGTACTTACCTGATTTTATTATAGATATGATCAAGTTCTTAAAAAACGAATTCAAATTCCTGGATATCTTTTTTCGCTTCCAGAGCTTCACAGATGAACCCAACATGCTAGATGTCACTCAGAAAATCCAATCTCTTTTTCGAGATACTGCGGTTGACTTTTCTGGATTGCACCTAGCCGAGTATGAATTGTATGCCTCTAAGGTTCAAAACAGGATTTGGTTGATTAAGATGGAAATTAAATCCAAATACTCCTTTCCTAAAATATCATTACCACTTTCAGCCAACAAGGATGGTATTGCTATTCCCAAATTTGTGACAGAATTTATCCATTCCGTGGTAGAGAATCTTCCTAATCTAGTGAAGATTGATGATTCAGGTTCACTTCTTTATGTTCCCGAAACAAAGGAACATGTGGAAGTTATTCTAAAGGAAGTGAACTTACTGCATAATTTCTTCTGCTTTGTTTCAGAGAGGTTTGTAGAGCCTCAGAGCCAACATCATGTTAATTTCTTCACTCATGTTTTAGCTGTGGCTGGCTACGCATCAACGTTGTTCTGGTTGTATTTACCAGACTTGGCTCCAGAAGAAATAAATGTTTTGCTTTCTGATTTCTTGCGAATGAGGATTAAGCCTATTCAACCATGCATCCGCGAGATCTATGTTAATGTCTTGCAATCTTTGAAGGCGACAATACAGTCAGGATGGTATCCCAACATCCAACATGAGCCAGCAGTTGAAACCGAAGCCAGTTTTGTGAGGACTATTCTACACAATTTGGTGGAACTGCCAGCTAATAGCAACTCAAGTCAGAGAGTTGCTTTGAATGCTCACTTGCCAAACCTTCAGGAGATGCTCAACCTCTTGAGAGCCAATATCATCCATGTGCCGATACAAGATCTTGAACTTCTGTCAGTTCTTCAATATATTGACACTGTCATTATTGATGTTGGGCTTCTTGTTTATTCTTTATATAAAGGCGAGGATGAGGAGAAGGAAGACATATCACTTGCAGAAGTGAACCCTGCACAAGTGCTCTATCAGTTGCCAGGTAACATTCAACACATAATTAGCGCAGTGATTTATCCCACCATTCGGAAGGCGTTCCTATCTAAATTGCCAGGGATTAATGGAGTAGGCTATGTTGATTTCCTTTTAAACAACTTGAAGGAGTTCCAAAGCCGCCATTCAGATTCACTAGCCTCTGTAACGAAACAACTTCAAATCATTCAGAAGGATTTTGAGAGCTTCCAACCTTTTCTGAAGGCTGTTTCACAAGAGCAACACAATGACCTCGAAAAAGTTCAACGTTGTGCTACACAATTAATTAACAAAGCATATGAGGTAGAACACATTGTTGATGCTTGTATATGCAAAGTTCATGTCTGGTGCCTAGGGCATTGGCTCTTGGATATCATGGAGGAGATTACTCTTATCAAAGCAGAGGTAGCAGATATTCAGGGGAAAAAGATAGTTGAGGATGCAATGGATACCGGCACAATTCATACATCATCAAATTTGGCAAGGTCTCCAATGATGAATGATGAACTTGTGGGTTTTAAGGACGTCATCGAAGATCTAAGATACCTACTAATAAGAGGAACCAGAGGGCGAGATGTTATATCAATTGTCGGCATGCCGGGTTTAGGAAAGACGACTCTAGCCTACAGACTCTACTCTGACACGTCAATTGTTTCTTACTTTGACATTCGTGCAATGTGTTGTGTGTCTCAAATATATTCACGTAAGCACTTGTTACTGGCAATTCTACGTGATGTTATTGGTGAGGATTCTAAACGTAGAGAAAATCATGCTGATGAGTTAGCTAATGAGCTTCGCAAAGCTTTATTCTCCAAAAGATATCTCATCCTTGTTGATGATGTGTGGGAAGCTAGTGCGTGGGATGATCTAATAGGTTCTTTTCATGATGGCAATAATGGAAGTAGAATCATTCTAACAACCCGAAATCATGAAGTAGCTAATTACGCTAGATCTGAAAGTGATCCCCTTCAACTTCGTATGTTTAACGATGATGAAAGTTGGGAGTTACTCAGGAAAAAGGTGTTTGGTGACAAAAGCTTCTCCCCTCTCCTAACAAAAGTTGGGCAAAAAATAATAAAAAAGTGTGGCCGGTTGCCTCTTTCAATTACTTTGGTGGCTGGTATTCTAGCAGAGACGGAGAGGAAAGAAGAATGTTGGGAACAAGTGGCCAACAATTTAGGTACCCGCATTCACAAAGACTCGAGGGCCATTATAGAACAAAGTTATCAGATGTTACCCTATCATTTGAGGTCTTGCTTTCTTTACTTTGGAGCATTTTTAGAGGACAGTGTGATTAATGTTTCAAAGTTAACACGGTTGTGGATCTCCGAAGGATTTGTAAAAAGTTGTGAAGGGAAGAGCTTGGAGGATATAGCAAAAGGTTATTTGGAAAATCTTCTTGGAAGAAATCTAGTGATGGGAACCAAGAGGAGCTCTGGAGGTGAGATCAAAGCATGTCTCATTCATGACCTATTGCATGATTTCTGCAAGGAGAGAGCAGCAGAAGAGAATCTTCTCATATCAATCAAAAGACGGTAATATACCAATTAGTGGCACTCTTTTGGTTCAACTAATTAAATGTTCAAGTTATATTATAATTTTATGCTAATTTCTTTATTCTCAGGGAACAAAATGCCAATCCTTCTTCCAACGTTTCATGTCTCGAGCAGCTTGCTCATCGCATGTCCATTTATGGTGAAGACTATCATATTGGAGAATCAAGCTCGTACTTGTCACATGTTGGTTCTTTCATTATGCATAATCGTGATCGCCTTACATGTGGCGAACTCTCCCACATTTTTTTCACCTACAAATTTCTGAAAGTGTTGGATTTAGAGTTCACTTGTGTTGATTCTTTCCCAACAGATCTAGTTTACTTGAGGTATCTTGCTGCAAAAACTTTGAAGTCGTCGATTTCATCATTCATAGCCAATTGTTGGAATCTTGAAACTCTGATAATAAAAAATGATGAAGTCAAAATGTCAGTACCCGTTACACTCTGGGAGATGATTAAATTGAGGCATCTTCATATTTCGAAACGCAGCTTTACCATAGAAAATGCAGAAGAATTACATGAGAACTCAAAAACACTTTATGATCTGCAAACTCTTTCCACTCCATGTTTTTCTTGTGTCGAGGATGCAGAATTGGTGTTGGGAAAAACACCTAATCTTCTGGAATTGAGATGCATCGTCAAGGGTGTTGACAACTTTCAGTACTATGTACTGAATTTTCCAACAGGGATTGAAACGCTGAAGATTCAAAATGCAAATCCATTTGAAACAATCCCCTTTTGCATCTCTGCACCAAATCTGAAAAACTTGAAACTAAAATATTTTCGCCTGCATCCTCAGCACTTAGTAGGAATTGCTTCACTTCAGAATCTTCAGGTACTCAAACTGGAGGGGGTGTTCTTTAAAGATAGGGAATGGAAAGTGAGCAATGGCGAGTTCCCTCAACTCAAAGTCTTGAAATTACACAATGTAATCTCCTTACGAGAATGGACTGTTCCCGATGATGCCTTTCCTAACCTTGAACACTTGGTTTTGCGCCATTGCTACGTTCTTAAGGAGATTCCTTCTTGTTTCAGAGACATCTCTTCTCTAAAATCCATTGTGGTAAGGATATGCAATGATTCTGTCGACAAGTCAGCAAGGGATATTTGGGAAACACAAGTCGAAGATTATCAGAATTCAGAGTTCCAGGTCTCTATCACCAGCAGAGTCAGAAATGTTCCCAAGGGGTCTCAAAATATATAAAAGTAAAAATACCAAAAAAATCAATGAGAGTCAATATATATGCGTCAATATATATGCATATAATTTTTTTTACCTTACGTAGTGTCTTTTTTGTTTCGTAAGGGATGTTTGCTATAAGGTGGCTCCGCCACTCGTTTCTATCTTCTAGAGGGGAAAATAACAATTCAGACTAATAGTCTATTTGGTCAAGCTTTTTCTGAGTCAAAAGCACTTTTTTAAATCAAAAGTGTATTTTTTTTAAAATTAAGGTGTTTGGCCAAGCTTTTAAAAGGAAAAAGAATACTTTTGAACAGAAGCAGAAGCAGAAGCAGTTTTGAGGAGGCAGAAAAAAATAGCTTCTCTCCAAAAGCACCTTTTTGAAAAGCACTTTTGAAAAAAAATACACTAAGAAGCAGTTTTTTAAAGCTTGGGCAAATACTAATTGTTGTTCAGAAGTGCTTTTCAATTTAATTAGCCAAACATAAACTGCTTCTTACCAAAAGTACTTTTGAGAAAAATCAATTTTCAAAATAAGATGATTTTTACGGTTTGGCCAAACTAGTTATAAGGTACACTACTCATAAAATTTTATTGTGTACATTGAAGTTTCATTTTAATAATCTGTTAATTCGATTCTCCTATTTCTCTAAAGCCACGCCTTTTACTTATTATTCCTTTTGTTTGAAATCTTGGATAAAGCTTTAGTATTATTAGTATTTAAAAATATATCATAACTTTTATCTACACATTTTCTTCATGTAGGCTTTCTTGTTTAATTAGATTTTAACACTTAAAGTTTACAGCTACTGACTTAACTGTTATCTTTTTCTCCGATAGATGATGATGATAGTGGTGATAATAGTGATGAAGACGATAACGAGGAGGAGGAGGAGGAGGATTAGCCAGGGGCGGCTCAATACTATTGGGAGCCTAAAGCCATACTTCCACAAGAGGCCTTTAACTTTTTTCTTTAAAAAAAGACTTCATATATATATATATATATATATATATATATATTTATATTTTTTTCACATAGTAATATAGCTAATCCATTGGATCTCTCTTGCGCCATGGTTGATTTTAAGTAAGACTTTATCAATTTTAATTTTAGAAAACTTCTTTCAAAATTCTAGTTTGTGATAGACGGCGGCCAGAGGCAATTGTTATCATTATTCAATAAACAATATAAGCATTTGAAAAAGAATCAAGTATTTTTATCTAGTTGAACATATGGATTAGAGTACTAACATCTCTTCTTTTTGGAATTGTTTCAAAGATTCAACTTCTCTTTTTTTTTTTCCTTAAGTTTTGAAACCGCATTCATACTTTCTATTTGGCATATTTAAATTTTAATAAATACTAATAGTATAATATACACATACGTATTGAAAATATCAAGAACAACAAACAATTAGATGAAAACTAATATTAAAAAGTTGGAATAGAAGAACCTGATTCATTAACTTGATGTGAAAATAAATATTTGCTGCTTTCAATATCTTCTTGTAGGCTTTAGCTTGATAGACGAAAGAATACAGAATGATAGAATCTTTTGGAGGCAAAAAGAAAAAAAAAATATATTAGTAACGTTTGATAAGAACCGAGAAAGACTAAAAATAAAATTGAATATTATGAAAACCAAAAAAAGAAGTGGAATGGTTTACATAATATTTAATGAGAAAAAGACTTTTTAAAAAAAAGAGAATAATCACTTGATTCCGTCCATAAATTTTGTATTTACACGTTAGGGGCCCATTTTTAAGAAACAAAGATATCTTTCCTTTCATATTACCAAGATATGTAATATGAGTAAAAATATTTAATTAAAAAAATTGTAGGATAAAAAGTGGGACCTTCTAAAGTTGGGGGCTAAAGCTTGGGCTTGAGTGCCCTGGTATTAGCCAACACAATTTGAAGATCATGAACTTTTAAGTTAGTGTGTGTGTGTTTTTTTTTTTTTTTTTTTAATTATAAGAAAACTATAAGCCCTTCCATTCATTTAAGGTTTCTGAGGGAAACAGTTGAATTATTTTTTCTGGGAAACAGTTGAATTATTTTTTCTTTCTTTTGGTTAATGGCTAAGTTGTCATTTGTGTTTAATGCTTACTACATGTCTATTTTACGTAGCAATAGTCTTTATGTTTTGAGAAAGTAATATAAATTGCTCAGAGCATTTTGCTTTCATAGCTTTACCTTTGTGGATCAAGATAACATCCATGGGCCATGAACCATGTACCATAGTTTATAACAATCGGTTTGTTGTGGTATATGATCTGTGTACGTATGTTTGGGGGTTCGTTTTGGTTTAACCATCTGGCATAGGTATCCGAAGCTCACTGACCTGACTAATCTAGACTGGCTAATCATGTAGAGCTCAAGGAGAAGCGCTATTTTTAAGGAAGTTTTTCATTCTCATGCTCAAATTCGATACATCTGATTAATGATAAAATATTTCAGGGGTTAATATACTGCACCAGCGTAGCTGGGACTAGGAGTTGGTACACTCTAGATGGATACATGTTGTTATATATTTCATTTTTTCTTCTTACTTTTAGCATTTGAACAAATCAGTAGACATCTCGACTAAATTTAAAACAAGATCATATCCTATAATTCACTATCTTAGAAGTTGATTAGTAGCAACATAATTAAAACAAGTAAATTCAGAAGCTTGGCCTCATTTTTCACTCATCGAAAATATGAAAACACTCTCCCTCTTTTTTTTGCATATTGCATAATTTTTAAAGCAAAAGCGTAAGAGTCAGTGTGGTTTGCTGCCATTTGTTGAGTTCGACGAAGTTCTTTAAATTACGTTGTCGGTATTACAAAATAGTTGTTCCATTTTATCCTGGGAGGAATTAATCCAATAACCTTGGACAACAGTGAGGGGATTAAATTTTTTGAGAATACACAATTTTTTGTTGCGATCGGAACATTATAATTCTCCTACTTCCGTTTCTGTTTCTGTTTTATTTTAGCAGGATTTTTTTTCGAAACACCGTCTACTAACAATGCTTACATCCCCTTATGATGCTGGAGAGAATTAAGAGAGGAAAAAAAGATTTCTCTCAACATGTTTTCGTGATGTTAGTTGACTTTTCCTCTGTGGACTAGGGTTGGCAAACGGTCCGGTCCGGTCACGGACCGGATTTTTTTTAACGGTCCGGTCCGGTCCGGCCCTTCAGGCTAAAATCTTTCCGATCGGCTCGTGACCGGTACCGGTGGCCGGTCTACCGGTTTTATTCGGTCCGGTCCGGCTGGTCCAACGGTTATATTCTTTTTTTTTTTTTAAATAATTGCCATTTGACTCATTTATTTAACTTTATAAATAATTGAAAAATATGTTTCAAAGTTAAAACTTAGAATTAAAGAAGTTACAATAATATTCTTACAAAGTTTCAATTAGTTTCAAAATTTATAATTAGATTCAAATTTCAAACCTTAAAATATATTCAAAGTTAGTAAAATTATAAATTTTGTAGTAGTCTAGTAGAAGGAAATTATAAGTTTTTGAAAATATAACAACTAAATATTACTAGCTTTGAATATATATTTGAAATGAAAAATATGTTTCAAAGTTTAAACTTAGAATTAAAGAAGTTACAATAATATTCTTACAAAGTTTCAATTAGTTTCAAAATTTATAATTAGATTCAAATTTCAAAGTTAAAGGTTAAAACTTAGAATTAAAGAAGTTACAATAATATTCTTACAAAGTTTCAATTAGTTTCAAAATTTATAATTAGATTCAAATTTCAAACCTTGAAATGTATTCAAAGTTAGTAAAATTATAAAATATAAGAACACAAGACAAGAGTTGTGATGTGAACTTTGAGCAATTTTACTAATATGTAATTTGATGTATAAAATTACATTCTTTTAAACATGCTCGCTAGTTTTTTTAATATAGCTGTAGGCTTTTCCTTTGGAACAGGTTGTTGTTGTTCCGGTTCGTCGTCGTATTCTTCTTGATCTTCTTCATCTTCCGTCTCGTTGGTTTGATTCCCTTCTTCGCTTGTTCCGTTGCTC
Source organism: Nicotiana obtusifolia (assembly GCA_002018475.1). Classification (NCBI taxonomy): domain Eukaryota; kingdom Viridiplantae; phylum Streptophyta; class Magnoliopsida; order Solanales; family Solanaceae; genus Nicotiana; species Nicotiana obtusifolia. The sequence goes on along the minus strand of MCJB01051449.1, from coordinate 544 downwards.
AATATTTGATCCATGTATGCTCTATCCTTTTTCTGTGAAAGCTCCGGTATTCCAAAGTTTCTTCGCTCTGCTCTGATCCAATCTCTGAATAGGACTCCTGTCTCCATTGCTTCTTCTCTCAGTGAATGTCGATGATCTCTAATCTGAAATCTTCCCTGGCTGAAAGCGCTCTCCGATGCAACAGATGACGCTTGAATTGTCAAGATATCACGGGCCATTTTTGAGAGTATTGGAAATTGTGCTTCTTGACTCTTCTAGTAATCCAATAGATTGTGAGTTCCAAAACTTGTCAATTTCTTCGGATACTGGATCAAGTAGACTTGGAACTCGCTGTATTCCTCCCCGTAGTCATCTTGTTCTGAAAGCAGCCTCTGATCAAGTCCTCCGAAGCTGCTCATCCCAGCATGCCGTTTGCTTAATTGAGAAGAACTTTCACCGGTTGAAAGTATCGGTGCAGTTGGTGTAACACTCTCTGCCCAAGCTCTGTACTTTGCGAAAACAGCCTGAAAATCAGTAGAAACTTTACCTCGAGCAACATCTACAC
>MCJB01051448.1:0-27712 GCA_002018475.1 Nicotiana obtusifolia | reverse complement strand
ATTCAAACTTCCTCAATTCAAATCTCACGTTGTTCGAGGTCTATCATATATATTCCGGTCACTCGTCTAAGTCATATATTCTATCCCGAAGCTAGTCGAGTCGTCGGATTTCAAATCCGAGCCTTCTAACTCAAAAGTCAATTTTGCAATTGACTTTAACGACTTAAACTTCCTTAAATGAGACTATGCGTCTCATATCCTTTCAATTACTTCGAGTATATTTAACTCGACTTAATTTCACACAATATAAATAATGAAATAGCTCGGGGAAATAAAGTGAGTCATCACAGTATCGCCACTACCGGATGTATCGGTTACGAGCTGCGATAGGTCGGTAAATGCAAATTCACATCGTTTATTATCTTTACTCTCTAATAAACGAGGGGACTATCTGTATTGGGTAAAGTATTTCTACACGGGTTCGGGTCAGGACTGACCCAATTAGAAGGAGTTACGATGTGGACATCGGGTTCATAGATAAAGAAGAGATGGGTCCGGTATTCGACGCAACCGGAATAGGGTGCGACCGACTGGGAGATGTCATAGGACCGAAGATCGGAGGCCGGACTCAAGCCGCACATTTAGCCCATCGCCGGATATTTCGCCAAGAGTGATTGTCTCAACCGTCTCAACCGTTACAACGTGATTTGGGGAGATTCTATTACGGATTTTACGGGATTTATCCCATGATCAGTAACTTACCATGTTCGTAACAGTAATTGTAACCTATAAGAAGGGATTTTGGCTCATAGTTGTAATCATCTGAAAAACGTGAATACAAGTTCTTCTCTCTTTAACTATCAAAATATAGACATTATTATTTCCCAGAAAGATTTATAGCTCTTTACTTTCTTCACCAGCACCAACGGTTCAGTCTTTCCTTCTTAGTATTTTAGTGGTTTTATTACATTGTTATTCAAGTATCAACTGGTTTACGGATCCTTAGTACCACGAACAAAATTCAATTGTTACCCGATTTACAGGGTAAACTGTTTCACTCTCCATTTAGATCCTGAAATTCAGGACTGCAAGATGATATTAACTTATTATATTATGTAGATTACTCTTCTCATTATGTATGCTAATTTCGCCTTTCTATAAAATCTATCATTAGTGGTGAACTCGATCAATGAAACAATATAATTGTGCATAGCAAAGTTCAACTTTGTAAATTTTTTTACGTTTGTTAATCTTCAGATGTGTTCCACTGGGAGTAAGGCTGCCCAGTGGTCCGGTTCGGTCACGGACCGGAAATTTTTTCCGGTTTCGGTCCGATCCGGTACCGGAGGTGCGCTAAAACCGGACCAAATCGGTACTTTCCGGTCCGGTCCGCCGGTTGGAAATGGCTCAACTGGACCTTGACCGGCACCGGCAACCGGCCTACCGATTTTTCCGGTCATCCGGCCGGTCCGCCGGTTTTCTATTTTTTTTTTTAATTTGTCCTTTATTTAACTTTGTAAATAAATGAAAAGTATGTTTCAAAGTTAAAACTTAGAATTAAAGAAGTTATAATAATATTCTTGCAAACTTTGAATTAGTTTCAAAGTTTATAATTAGATTCAAACCTTGAAATGTATACAATGTTAGTAAAAAATAAAAAATAAGAAGACATAAACTTTGTAGAAGAAGGAAATTATAAGTTTTTGAAAATATAACAACAAAATATTACTAACTTTGCATATATATTTGAAATGAAAAGTATGTTTCAAAGCTAAAACTTAGAATTAAAGAAGTTATAATAATATTCTTGCAAACTTTGAATTAGTTTCAAAGTTTATAATTAGATTCAAACCTTGAAATATATACAAAGTTAGTAAAAAATAAAAAATAAGAAGACAAGAGTTGTGAACTTGGAGTAATTTTATTAATATGTATTCTGATGTAGAAAATTACATTCTTTTAAACATGCTGGCTAATTTTTTTAAGATAGCCGTAGGCTTTTCCTTAGGAACAGGTTGTTGTTGTTCCAATTCATCGTCTTCGTCTTGATCTTCTTCATCTTCCGCTTCATTGGCTATTTGATTCTCGTCGTCACTTGTTCCGTCGCTCAAAATTTGATCCAGATACGCTCTGTCTTTTTTCTGCGAAAGTTACGGTATTCCAAAGTTTCTTCGCTCTGCTTTGATCCAATCCCTGAATAGAACTCCTGTTTCCATTGCCTCTTCTCTCAATGAATGTCTGTGATCTCCAATTTGAAATCTTCCCTGGCAGAAAGCGCTCTCCGACGCAACTGATGAAGCTTGAATTATCAATATATCGCGGGCCATTTTTGTAAGTATGGGAAATTGCGCTTCTTGACTCTTCCAATAATCCAATAAATTGTGAAATCCAAAACTTGTAAGTTTCTTTGGATATTGGATTAAGTAGACTTGGAACTCGCTGTATTCCTCCCCGTACTCGTCTTGTTCTGAAAGCAGCTTCTGATCAAGTCCTCCAAAACTGCTCATCCCCGCATGCCTTTTGCCTATTTGAGAAGAAGAACTTTCACCGTTGACAGTATCGGTGCAGTTGGTGTAGCAGTCTCTGCCCAAGCTTTGTACTTTGCGAAAACAGCCACGGTATCTGTATAAACTTTAGCACAAGCAATTTCTACACTAGGGTAGTTATTAGTTGCAATTTCAAGAGGTGTAATATCTAAATTTGCATATATTTTCCGAACAAGTCGTTCAGTTAACTTAATTTTAAATACATGATGCAACACAGAAGCAATGTAAAAAAGTTGGGGAATAGGGAAAAAATATTTTTAAAATTTTTCAATCATGGCCTCTACAGCCATTTTATATTCTTTCTATTGCCTATATAATCTTAATAATTCAGATATTCCAGCTATATAATATAACATGGTAGGAGTAGTTGGATAATATTGTCGAGAAAATTCTAAAGTAGCATGATAGAATTTTTCTAAAAACTGGAGGAGATGTTCAACAAGGTTCCAATCTTCCTCCTTAAGGTAATACAGTTCCATAAAATATTTATTGTACAGTTGAGTAATAGGCTTTCTATATTCGTAAGCAACAGTTAATGCTTCATATAAAGTGTTCCACCTAGTACAAACTTCTTTTAGGACTCTCCTAATCGGCATTCCTAATTCTATACATTTTCTTTCCCATTCTCTTTTTCTTTCTTGATTTTTATTTCTAAATATAAAGGCAATAGCTACTTTAACCTTTTCAATAATGTTGGTAAATAAGTCAAGACCATCTTTGACTATTAAATTGTAGATATGACATGCACATCTAACATGAAAAAATTTCCTTAAAAGAGGGGTTTAAAATAGGTCTCAAGTTCCTAAGTACTTTTGTGTTGTTCATAGCATTATCTACTGTAATACTAAAAACTTTGTTAGATAAATAATATGCACGACAATTTGATGAAACTGTGTTGGAAATATAATTTCCCCTGTGTGGTTCATCAACAACTTTATATGCAATAATACGTTTTTGAAAGACCCAATCAGGATCTATCCAATGAACAGTAATTGTAATATAATCATAGTTATTTGTAGAACAACCCATATCAGTAGTAAGGCATACTCTAGTGTCAAAGTTATCAAATAAATATCTCAAATAATCTCTATATTTGTTTTTAAATTTAATAATATCATTTTTAACAGTTGTTCTTGGAAAACCTTTAAAGGAAGGATTATATGTAGCTTGAATATAACGAACAAAACCAATAGAAGAAGGAAAACTATAAGGTAAACCCTCTACCGCAACTAGTTTAGCAATATTTTCCCTATCTCTTTGTTTATCATAACTAAGAATCCCTCCTGTTGTTTGGTTAAGTTTAGTTTGGACACCCGAGGATTCGCCATGTGCTACCCCCCATGTTTGGTTCCAAAATAAATACCCCCGCCCGCATTGACCATTCCTTAGGATGTTTATTTCTTAAGTGAGTTCTAATTTTACCCCTCCCACCTTCATTACCCCAGTTTTGAAAACCCACACCATTCCACAAAGACCACAAACAACTGTCTGATCTTTAATTTTCTTTTGTACAAATTCCCATACCTCAGATCTTTCCTTACGTTTAACCGGGGCTCTAGTGGGAGGTACAGGAGGCAAGTCGGACTGAACTTCAGGTGGACTAGCTTGAAATTCATGTTGTTCTTCTAAATTAGCCCCAGTTTCATAATTATATTGCGCTTCTACGTGTTGTGAATCAAGTGGATTATAAGAGCTAAAATCATGATAATATTGATTTTCATCTATGTGTTGACTAGAACTACCAATAATTCCTTTACCTCTATTTTTCCAACGACCACGTGCCCGCTCCTCACTACTAGTTCCAATTGAACCTCTTTGAAACATAATTATAGCAAATAAAATAAATATATGACAAAATATAATAAAAGAGTAGAAATAGGAACGACCAACCAAATATAGCCGTATAATTGAGGTGAAGTTGATACTTGAACCTACACTTGATAGAACCTCCAATTAAAACTTGATAAATAATCAAAATTGTATAATTTACAGAAATAGCCAAAGTAGCAAAATAGCAATATTGTAGAGAATTTGAGAGAATTAGAGAGAATTGGATGATTTGTGTGAAAAATATGATGAAATAATGGGGTATTTATAGGAAAAAATAGTTAGGGATGGTTATGGGGTAAAATGGCCATTTTTGGCCGTTGGTCAACGGCTATTTGCTCAATAGAACCGTTGGCCAACGGTTATTTTTTAAATTCTGGCAGTTTTTTTTTTTGGTCCGGTCCGGTATCGGCCGGTTCCGGGCTATTTTTTATCCGGTTCACCCAGTCCCAAACGCCTAGACCGTCCCGTTACCAGGACCGTGAATCCTTATCGATGGGAATAAATTTTAATAAATCACATAAATAATATTATTTGACTTCGTATATTACTTAAATAAACATAGATTTAGACAAATATGTAGAATGTTATAATTTAAACGATCTTATAAAGTAGAATACAATTTACTGTTAATTTCAATACATAAATTTAAGTATTTTATCTATCAAAAAATTGTAATTGGGTTTGTGATTTAATATGGCCATACATTACAATATGTGAGTAAAAAATTAAAGTATGTTATATATTATTACTATGGATTATTATTATATTTAAAAGTAAGCATATCATTTATTTAAAGATATTTTTTTACTCGTCCTATTGTGCTTATGGTAGTTTACAATAGTAAACTTTAATGTTTAGAAATTTAAGAAATAAATTTATATAACTTAAATATTAAGAGTTTCTACATAGTTCAAATAAGAAAAGATGTAATACCAAAATTCTAATGTATTTCACTTAAATATTAGAAAATTATTAATTTATACTTTTAAAATTAATTTTTAAAGAGTTAAAAAAGGCGAACGATATTCCACTAAGGGGCTTCGTGCTTTTAATATATAATATAAGATAGGTATAGATACAGATAATTTATATAAGATAATAGTTTAATTGATTTTAATTAATTTTAATTGATATCAAAATCCTAAGTATAAGAACCTAGTTGAAATAAAGCGGATAAATTTAATAAATAAAATTTTAGTTGATCTCAAGATACTAAATATTAGGAAAAAAAACTTTAAACAAATTATACTTCATTTTCAAAAAATTTATGCCCAAGAACTCCTTCTACATGTCTTCTTGACAAGTAGTGGTAGTTCATGTTAAGCCTTAAAGTTTTTCTAATTTTGGTACTACTAATTATAAATATGTTACATACTTTAGTGAGGAGAAGAATTTATATAAGATAAATCTTAATCGATTTTAAAGTCCTAAATATTAGGACTCTATAAATATTTTAAAAAAGAAAAAAATTTATAGCTAAAATTTAATTGACTTTAAGGTTCTAAATATTAGGAAAATAATTTAAATTATAATTTTGTCCAATATAAAATCTATTTTTAAAGGGTAATAAAGACAAACGAAATTTCGCTAAGGGTCTTAGTGCTTTTAATATAGTATATAGATTATTGTTTTAGATGATATGGAAAATACTTGGTAATTAACTATGGTTAAAGACATATAGTTGTAGTTGAAGAATGTGACATGTGTTATTTGTTTATTGGATGGATGCAAACACACATTCGATGCGAGTAAGCTTTTACCGTAGCGCATGTCTTTGTCGGAAAAAATCAATTTCAAACATAATCTTTAGCGCGGGACTTTTACCTCCCTATACTCGTCTGAAATGGAACTATTACCCCCGCATATCACCTTCCACGTCATAATATTTAAAATCATTTTTAATTTTTAGTAAGATTTCTCTACTTCATCTTCATCCTCACTCCCACCATATCTCTCCACCACCCTAACTCTCCCCTCTTCTTTTCGAAAGAAAGATTATTTAAGAATAAAAAAATAAAGAACCCATGAACTGAAACTTAGCCCAATAATATGGCAAATGATATGTTGTGTTTGTCATCGTTATTGTTCATAAATTACGGTTTTGATGTGTATCTAATATACGTATAAGAAACCCATAATAACAACTAACATGAGAAAGAAGATCTAAACTGCTTGGAATTTTCCAGATTCATGTTACGGGTACTTGCGTAATCATGTCCAGATAGTGAATTAGCTTCCCTAAGTCTGTGGAAAAAGGATTCAATGTAATGAAAGTGGCAGGAGAAGAAGATTTGAGTCAGTTAATTACTATGTTCTTGACATCCCGCAAACCAGTTATTCAAATTTGAGAATTGTTTCTTTGATGAAGGGGACTTTGTGCTACAAAGTAACCAATTTTCTTTCAGTTTCACATAGCTAACAGGAGAATAAAGATGGTGCAAAGAAGAATAGCAATTCGATTGAAAAATGCAAGTCGTACACAAAAAAGTATATGTAGAAACCCAAAAAGAATACCTCAGTGTACCAAAATTTGCACCTTTCCAACATAAAAGTTCTTTTATTCCTACTGAACTCTAACAAAAAAAATCCAATTCTTAGAAGCTTTCTAATATAACTCCAAAAATAAAAGAAGGGATCTGCATACTGCAATTTACTTCTCTCCATTATTCCAGAGCTTCTTCAATTCTTCTAACCGAACTCTAACCAGCTGCCACTGATAATAAAAAAAACTCTTTATGCAACAGTCGCCATGTGACGAATCAAGTCGATAACACGGTTACTGCAACAACAAAAAGCGTACATACAGTATGTCGTTAGAAATTTCATGAAAACAGTAAAGGTAGTATTTATATAGGCATGTGTCTCAAACAGGATCTAAAGTCAATAGATTCAGAATGAGTATAATCTTATTATATGTATATATTCCAGATTTTTCTTTTCCATACATAGACTTAGTTCGACAAAAAGTAATGTAATAGATTCAGCGTTACATAACCTTTGGTCACAAAACATCTTATACCATATTTACTAGTCCAATACAAGGTAAAAACTCTGGTAAACGCTTACCTGTAGCCCCATTCATTGTCATACCACGAGACAACCTTAACAAAGTTCCCATTGAGAGCAATACCAGCCTTGGCATCGAAGATGCTTGACCTGACATATGCAACATATTAGAATATTACAGTATCAGCGAATCCGGAATTTAGAGTCTAATGAGTTCTGCTCTCTATATATATATGTGAATTTCTCTGTCTCTCTCTCTCTCTCTCTGTCACACACACATACATAGTCCGAGCTAAATATATATACACAGCGCGAGCTAAATATAGTGAGTTGTATTGAACCCGCTGCATCTAGTCTAGAGATCTGTCAGATGGTAAGTAATATGATAGGATTATCACCTGCAATCACCCACAAAATCAGATGAGACAACATCATCTTCAGTGTAGCCAAGAATTCCCTTCATTTTACCCTCAGACTCAGCCCTGACAGAAATAAATTAGTTCACAAAAAGAAACTGCTTGCAAATTTTTCTGGACCTAAGATTAACCAAATTCTTCAATTAAGACAAAATTTCAGAACAGTAAGTACTTGATAGCTGCTTTGATTTCATCATAGGTGGCTGCTTTCTCAAGCCTCGCTGTAAGATCAACCACTGAAACATCAACAGTTGGAACACGAAAAGACATCCCAGTCAACTTTCCATTCAGTGCAGGCAGAACTTTGCCAACAGCCTGCATAATCAAATGTAAAATATATACTAGTAAGTACTCAATTTCCACTGAAGCGCATACGTTTGTATAATTTTAGATATAGGGAGAAAAAGGGTAAATTATGCTAGGCTTTTTGGAGCATGGACCGGCTCATAAAGCATACAGGGTATATAAAATGTACAAAGATTGTTCTGAACAGAACATGTTACACAATGAAGGCAAAAGAAAAAACTTATTTTTCCACAAAACAAGATTTCCATCTCACTTCATAAGAAAGGCAATTTGGCAGTTAATTATACCTTGGCAGCTCCTGTACTGCTAGGAATGATGTTATGAGCAGCAGCTCGTCCACCTCTCCAGTCCTTCATCGAAGGACCATCGACTGTCTTTTGAGTTGCTGAATAACAATACATCATAATAGATGATCCATAAAGTCAAACAGAAGAAATGCACTATTAAGTATACTAGCTAATCAGGGGTTTAATTTACCAGTAATAGAGTGGACTGTGGTCATAAGTCCCTCGACAATACCAAATTTGTCGTTAATAACCTTAGCCAATGGAGCAAGGCAGTTGGTAGTGCAACTAGCATTAGAGACAATGTTAATATCTCCTTTGTATTCCTTCTCATTGACACCCATAACAAACATTGGCGCATCCTTGCTGGGGGCTGAAATGACAACCCTCTTTGCACCTCCCTAAGAAAAATAGACTGGAACATCAGGATCAACATTAACATAAATTCTTTAGACTGTTAGTGTATAGATATGAAATAAACTATGAAAACCTTCAAGTGAGCTGCAGCTTTGTCTTTATCAGTGAAAACTCCAGTGGATTCTACAACATACTCTGCTCCAGCCTCACCCCATGGAATTTCTTCGGGGTTCCTGTTCATCGCACCAAGAAAAGTAAGAAAATAAAAATGAAATAAACTCCCATTGTAATGCGAGGTTGAAATCTTGGAAATAGAACTAATTACCTAGCACCAAATACTTTGACGGGCTTATCGCCAAAGAGAAGAGTCTTTTCATCCTTAACTTTAAGCTCGTGTTTGTTCCATTGGCCATGAACAGTGTCATATTTGAACATGTAGGTCTAGAAAACACAAAAATGCACATTAGTGATATAAGTACCAAAATCTAACATCGTCAACGCATATAGTACCTTAAATTCATTGAAATACATCCAAGAACAATGCACTGTCACAAAAGTGAAGTCCGTATGACAACTATATACAGAGGCGGATCCAGGATTTAGATACTGTGGGTTCAACTTTTAAGGTTTTTAGCATTGAACCCATTGTATTTCCAAAGTTATGGGTTCAGACCTAACTATTGTTGCTATTCTAATGAATTTTTTAGACATAAATTTATGTTCTGCATCGAAAATACTGGGTTCAAATGAACCCGGCGACCAAACTCTTCATCCACCCATGACTATATATAAGCAATCAAAACATAGACTTGAAATTACTATTGTAATGAAGTTTCACCATCTGTAGGGAAAGTAATTAACAGAAAATTGAAAATTTAAATTTCTAGACCCAGTCAAGTTTTGAATTGATAACTAGCCTCCAAAGGAAAAGTGCAGACTCAATGTTTTTAGCTCAAAATGTGTAGTAAGTAGTATTTAAATTATTACTAGAACATCGTACTAGATGCAGTAATACTTTACACCTGATTAAAATTCTGACTCGGTTGTGCACAGATCCAAGAATAGGGAATATCCCGTTTTTCTCATTTTGTGCTTATAAGCATCTGCTTTTTAGAATTCATGATTCTAAGTGATCTTTAAAAATATGGGTTCAAGATTTAATATATTTAAACTACTATTCAGGATTTTTCAAATATATATCCTTGGTCCGGTGCACTAAGCTCCCGCTATGCGTAAGGTCCGGGGTCTATTGTACGCAGCCTTACCCTACATTTCTGCAAAATGCTGTTTCCATAGCTTGAACCCGTAGCATCCTGATCACATGACAGCAACTTTACCATTTACACCAAGGCTCCTTTTCATATATATCGTAGGTCCATGGTGAAAATAACGAGTTTAATTGAACCCACCACCTTGGTAATGAATATGGAACATTCTCAAGTCATGCAAACTAAACCCTTAAAATTAATATGAACAACAAGGAATTAACATAGGAGTCGATAAATTAACAAATGATTAGTCGGATCAGTGAATTTAAGATACGTAACCATGTAGTCAGTGGTGATGAAGGGGTCATTGACAGCGACTAGTTCAATGTCATCACTCTGCAGTGCCACCCTAGCAACCAACCTACCAATTCTTCCAAAACCTACATGCATTAAATAAAAACCAAGAAATCATTAGAAAAAGAAAGCTAAATAAACAAATGGCGACACTAAATCACTATGAAAATACCATTGATTCCGATCTTGACTTTGCCCATGATGCTTATAAATAAATTAAACGAGAGAAAAGAGTTATAAGAATTGTGTATTCTTTTACTAGGTAAATGTTTAGCAGTAGAATGCAGTGAATTGATACTAATGTGGGATTGTTTATAAATACAGAATTAGAGCGGACTTCTCGAGGCTTTGAAGCAAAAGGAACCACTAATATACACAATGTGGTTATCGGTTTTTGTGGGTAATACTAGGCCTGCGGGTTTAGAGTTGGTTTACTAATTAGTGATTGAGTTCACTAAGTTTTTGACAATTAATGTCACTCTATAATAAAATATAATTTTATTCGTATTTGATATTTGCATTAAATTAATGAATAAAAAACATGTGTCTTAACCAATAATTGAATAATATATTTTCTTTGGTCCACTTTATTTGATTTTTGGACTTTTTTTTATGGTCCTTAATATTTGATTTTTTCAGATATCAAGAAGGAATTAATTTTTTTTTTTAAATTTATCCTTGGAATAAAGAGTCTAGAAGTATTTGTTATATTTCCAATGAATGAATTAAGGTTAATATGATCAATTTTATTATTAATTAATGCTAAAAGGTAAATTTTTTAATATATATAAAAATAATTAAAAATCAATTAAAATGGACCGGAGGGAATATATTTCAAAATCAACATTTGAAAGTTTCCATTTTCTTTTATGTCTCTTCGCATTAACTGTCCAGTTTCTATGGTTAGCTTGTTGCTAAGATAACAAAGTGAAAGAATAAGTAAACAGCACAATTACTCAATTGCATTGAATCGTCAGAAGTTGAAGCTAAAATCGTAGGATAATCCAACTAGTTGCCAATTCACTAGCTATCTATTGCAAATCTCGAACCAACAAGAATGATTCAAAAAATCCGTAGAATCGGATCGAGATATGATTTCCTTCGGGTTTGAACGAATGGCCTTCTAGTCAAGGCTCACTTTTTTACTTTATATTTCTATTGTTTTAATTTAAGAAAATAACATTGTATAGTCGCTCTCAAAATAATAATAAAGAAAATGTATATATTTTTTGTTTATCTGTACATTTATGTATATTATATATATAAAATATAAATTTTATATACTTTTGCGACTATCGAATGTAAATAGTTTCGGCCACGAGCTAAAAGCGAGAATAGTTTCGGTCACGTGCTAAAGTGATCTTTGGCCTTTAATTTTATATGTAGTTAGATAAAGAATGGGGTTTAACAAAGAAATGAATATTTTTGAAACATGTGATCTTAAATATATCATACATTTGTATAGTTGTAAGACTTTTGAAACGTGTATAACTACAAAAACTTAGACATTAAAGGTAAAAGAGAAGTTCAAGCTGTAACGATTTCTCCATCTGCAATGAAATTTCAGTATCAAAAACTATAAAAGAAACAAACCAAAGTAGAGCTTGCTGTTCACAGTATCAATCACTCATTTTCATTATAGTTATACTGTTTGATTATTAAAGGTTTTCAGTTACCGTCCCAGTATCTTTTTGCTTAAATTGCTTAAAGTTGCTTTCACGTAGATTTTGAGGTGCCACTAGATGCATTATTTATTGATTTTTTTACTTATGCGGACTTTAAAATTGATGTACAAGCACGTTTTTTTCATTAGAACTAGGCGTTTAGACAATATTTAATTAAACTTGAGAGAAAAAGGATATGTATAAGTGAAGTTGACAAAGACTATTTGGAAGTTGTGCTTAGATTTGAATATTACCTACGAAAAAGGTTTGGAAAAAAAATTACTATTTCACTTGATTTGCTACTCAAAACATTAAGATTTCAAAATTTTCCAAATATTAAAATTCAGTATTTCCAAGTACCAAAAATTAGTAATTCAAACATCAAAAAAGACAATAAAAACAAGCTCATGGAGTCATGGTACTTGTGGGACCAAATAGGTATGCGGTATTCTTGCTACGGATTCAATTTTCAAAAATCATTAATTAGTGGCTATTAACTTCCTATAGCTACCATATACATAATTATTTTCTATAACTACTATTCAGTTGTTACAGTAGTATATTCGCTGTATTCGCGCTGCTGTATTCATGAATACAACAGCAAAAAGCGCCTAACATCAGGGCAGTCCAGCTGTACGCGCATGTATTCGCGCAATATATTCATGAATACAACAGCAAAAAGCACCTAAAATCAGGGCAGTCTAGTTGTACGCGCATGTATTCATATGTATTCGCGCTGTTGTATTCATGAATGCAGTAGCAAAAAGCGCCTAAAATCAAGGCAATCCAGATGTACACGCATGTATTCGCGCCATGTATTTATGAATACAGTAACGGCAATCACCTTAAAATAGGCATGTCCAGCTGTCTAATAACGGATATAATATCAATTAGCGTGATACACTCCTAATATAACTCAACAAAATCAATTCTAACATGGCTCATTATCAACCCAATTAATTAGAATGATTTTTCAGTTGTATATAATTTTGTGTGTTTTAATATTATTTTTTTTACTGTTGCATTTATTAGATTCAAAGTTTGTATTTACTGTATTCGCTATTTTATATTCAGTGTATTCAAATGTATTTGTATTAACAGATAGTTACTCCTAATACATGTTATTACTGATGTATTCAGTTGTATTCATTGTATTTCTATTTGTATTCAGTGTATTTTACTATTTCACTGTATTTTAAAATTAAATGTATTCTCTGTTTATATTCTGTTATATTTTAATGTTTGTATTAAGTGTATTTCAATGTTTATATCCTGTATTCATGCATACTATATGTACACTATGTATGAATACAAGTGTATTCAGCTGTATTAAAAAAATATCGACCTTCGAAATATATAAACACAGGCAAAATATATATATATATATATATATATATATATATATATATATATATTTATACAAAAATACAATTTGTTTGAGTGAATTTGTATAGAATACAATGTATTTGTATTATTGTATGTGATTAAATAGCAAAGAAGAGAAGAATCGTCGGAGATGGCGTTTTCCGGCCAAGACTCTTTGTATTGCTTCACTACCTCTTCCATTATAATTTACAACGCTTCCAATTCGACCGCTTCTTCCTCTTTTCTCTCTTACTTACCGCGCTAAGAATCCCTCTTTCTCTTCAATCTCTCCGTCGCCCAAGGTATCCTTCTTTTTTTATTATAGGTTTACTTCATGTTTCTGATTTTGTTTTTTTTAGGCTTTCATGATTTGTTTCTATTTTGTATATCTATGTTTCAGCCTATTTTGCTCAAAGAGAAGAAGAAGAAAGAGAGAGAGAGAAAGAAAGAAAAATTCTGAGAGAGAATCGTGTGTTAATTGAAAGAAAGAGAGAGGAAAAATATAAATAACGTATTTCATGCCTCAATGGTAGTATATACTATAAATACATATTTTGCGATAAAATATAAAAAGTAACTATAGAACATAATATTTTAAAATAATTTTTGTTTATAATAAATAAGGTATATACCTTTGCTAACGTGCTTTGCCAATTGCCATACCCAAACTCTTATAGTGTATTTTGGTATGATATAAAAAGTTCTCTTGAATAATATTTTGTGGAAGAATTTTGGTATGAAAATTTAATTTCCACATTAAGGATCAAAAACACCTTATAACCGGATAACTTCTACCACTAGATTACCAACTCATCAACTCACTTATTATTCCTTTCATTCGACGATATTTAATTTGACATTGAATTTTAAAAAAAAAACTTTAAAATTTGTAAGGGAAAACATACTTTAAACATTTTTATGTCTAAAATCATTTTATAATTCAACCAAATTTTTTTTTTTTATTAAAAGTAACATAAAAATTTAAAGTTAATTCTTCCAAATATAAACTATATCACTCTTTGAAACATACTAAAAAATATGATACGTAAAATAAGACAAAAAGTAATTCCCAACGTTTTGGCGCTCCACTTCTTTTCTTCTCTTTTCGTTTGCGATCTCGGTAATAGAATAGAAGCAATCGATAAACTCCAAAGATAAATACTGTAGCCGATGTACTAAAATTTAGATTAACGTAACCCTCTTCGATGGACATGTGGGAAGCACGCACTAGGGTGTGGCAATGAGGAGCGCTTAAACAGTTTATAGAAAACGAATTTTCTTCTGTCGTATATTAGCAGGAAATGGTATCAGATGCGGTAATTAGCCAATTATTATAATTCTAAAGAAAAATAAATAATTAAATATAAATATTAAAAGTTAGAAGTATACTAAAAAATATTGTGTTTTTTCTTTTAAGGCCAGGAAGGCGGCATCTAACAAATAGTACTAGTATTTTTTTTTGTTTTTCAAAACATTATAAGAATTTCAAACTCGTTTTTTGTTAAATGAGGTTTACTGGACAAACTTGGTTATTATTGCAGCAAGAACCCGTAAACTTCCCTATGTGTTTGGTCCATATTTATAGAATCTAGGCCGTTTGTCCAAGTAATCTTTTTCGTAAAAGTCTTAAGTTGAGGTTGCTCCAGCAGACCTAGAGAAAAAAGGAGAAAGGAAAATGTGGAGCTCAGGATTGCTGATAATAGCACTGTTGTTAACTGTAGAATGTATGGAAGTAGGTTTAAACACACTAAATAAAGCAGCCATCACCAGAGGAATGAGCAATTTTGTCTTCATCTTCTATTTCAACGCCTTAGCCTTGTTCTTCCTCCTCCCTTCCACCTTCATCTATCATAGGTTAGTATTTCTCCAAAACTATATTACCACACATCATTTGTTCTTTTCATTGTCAGTCTTTTTATATTCAGAAGTTGGCTATGTTTTCAAAATTAGACAAGTGGTCTCAAGTTTGAAAGTGATAATCTTGTCTGAAGTTTAAAATACAAGACAAATTTGAGTCCAACTTTTGCAAGATTGGCCAACGTATCTGTCATAAGTATCGCAGTTTTTTGTTAACTGATTCTTGATTAATATGCATACAGCAGAATCAGACCTTGCAGAAAACTCAATTTCTCTATGTTCTGTAGGATGTTTCTTCTTGCTCTTCTCAGGTACTACTTGATGAATTGCAGAATTTTCTTTTTCTCTCGTTGGTTGTTATTATGACAGTTTAAATAATGGTTTTAAATGTTGTGATTTGTGGCAACAAACTGCTCTGTGCAAATACTGTTGTACTTTGGAATAGAGTATAGCAATCCAACTCTGGTCTCAGCAATGACAGATCTTGTCCCGACTTTCACTTTCCTGATTGCTGTAATTGCCGGGTAAGAGCAGTTTATTAACTCCAATCATCTTCACCCACTTTGACATCAACTATGTTGTCTAATTTACCCTGACAACATTAGAATTTTTACTAGTATAATTTAATGTGTTTTAACAGGTTTTTAACTTTATTTTTCACCACTTGGAATGTGTTTGAATAGTAAATTTTTCTCCACCCTTAATTAGAATTTGTAGTCGTGCCTCAGTGATGTTTTATACTTCAATTTCACACAAGAAAGGGTGAGTTGTGTGGTGTCCAATTTTTTGGATGTACATATTATAGAAGGACCTAGCTCTTCTATGTGTTCCTTATACTATTGTTGCGGAATAATAAATGCAGAAAGTAAAGAACACAAGTATTTTTATGTGAAAAACATCTAGCTCAAAAGGTGAAAAAACCACGACCTACTATCCAGTAGTATTTTTTCCAACACTTCACTAAATCACTGAGCCAAAAACACCGTTTACAAAACTCTTGTAAATCTAAGGATTACCTCTAACCCTTTGTGGCAACCAGCCTCAGACTATTGTGACAATTTCAAGTAAACTCTAACTTGAACAATACATTCAGAGTATCTAATACAATTTGCTTCTAAGAAAGCTGAAAGGTATAACTCAAAAGCCCTACTATAATTGAACTAGAATAAAAGACAGACACTTGGAACCAATTCTTCTATCTGGTTCATGTAGCTTTAGGTTCGCACACTTGAATCACACAGGAGTTGCCTGCAAAATGCCTTGTTATTTTGCTCTGAACTCTCGTTTAACTTCAGCGTTTGTGCATACCTGTAAAATGAGAACATCCTGAAATATATAGAGTTAGTAAAATAGGAAATAACTAGAGTTCTAATGCTATACTCTTCCTTGGTGGAAGAGTTCTAGTTATCTTCAACTTCTGACTCCTTCCTTATCTTGGATAGAGTTCTCTTTGAGTAAGGAGTCATGCTCCTTATCAATTATGCAACCTTTTCGTTCAGGAGATATCAGATATACAACCTTTTCATTCAGGAGATATCAGATATAACCATTTAAGCTTATCTCCTTCACGTGCATGCTTTGTTCTTGGATCTGCCCATGCCTATGTACACTATGTATAGACCTGGTTCATGCTTGAGTTTCTTTGTCAATCATCAAAACAAACTTACTTAGGCCAACAAATTCCCCCTTTTTGATGATGACAAACTCTGTGCTTTTTATAAGCATGAGACTAACTCAACTCAACATCATCACAATGTTAGACAACTTTCATTTTAAAGTCATAAATCATCAAGGACCAGGTTCATTAGGTTATAAACATCACAGTCCAAAGTAAAAAGTACAACCTATCTTCCCCCTTTTGGCATCATCGAAAAGTTGCATAATTATGTTAGATAACCAGATTTTATTAGATCTTACTCATGGCCACTGGGGTAACTTCAAATGCAATCATGGATTCAATTTTCTCTTTATCAATCTAAGGATATTAGCCATGTAAGAAATATCAACAAACAATTAGAGCAAAAGCAGTTGATTAGCATTGTTAAGAGTCATCCATAAATCATAGAAGGAAATAACAGTACTGCACCATGAGCAAAAAGAACAAAAAAAACATCCCATTCGGGGTCACTGGTTTTCTAACTAGGCTAGGAAGGGTTTGAGGCTGAGAAGGATCAAGTTATTGGTTTCTGGCCTAAAGCAGTTTCAACATATCATGAAGAATGCCTTCATTCTTCTCCTTTTCCTTTTCAAGCTCAGTCGTGAGAGCATCCTTCTCAGTTTCAATTTCAGCCAGCCTCTTCTTCAGCCTCTCAATCTCAGCATCCTTAGCCCCACTCTCCTGTACCAGGGCTCTCACTTTGCTATTTACAGGTATCTTCTTGGATGAACTGGGTTCTTTGAGAGCAGTATGGACTTCATAGTCACATGCAGTTAAGGTGTTGGCCCCAAAGTGATCTTTGCTTGTACTAACATTCCTTTCTTGAGGGGTACCTTGAAGTGAGCAAGCATAGTAGTGAGAATGAAACCATAGGGTATGGGATGAGTTTTGGTGCCAGTTAGAACCCTGTTAAGGAGTTGGATGATAAACCCCGGCCAACTGATCTGCCTCCCACTATCCAGGTACTCCATAAGGACTAGGTCCTTGAAGGTGGCAATGTGCCTTCTTTCATGCCTGGGCAACACAACCTTGTTGACAAATTCAAAGAGCAACTTGTGGGCTGGCTTCATCTCACTTTTGTACACAGCCTTGGGCTGTAGCTCTAACTCATTTTCAGCAAATTTTCTTGTAATAGCAAGGGAGGTGGGGAGGTTTCCTAGGCTTGGCCATTTCAGCCTTTTGTAATCATTGTACCCTTCAGCAGGTACTCCCAGAATCTCTCCCAATTCCTAGTCGTCAAAGCTCATAGTCACCCTTTTTCACCATACTGGTGACTCTGCCATTCTTGATTTCACAATTTGCCATGAACTCTACAATCTCAGTGCTGGCAACTCTTCCTTCCATCTGAAGGACCATGTCCTTCCAACCCTGAAGTTGTAGCTTTTCCAGCAGCATCACCATGCCTTCCTCCTCCAAGTCCCTGAGGAGTCTACCTTCATGATAGTTCTTTTCCCAAACTTAACCATCTAGTCCTGCTCTTCATCAGTTTCCTCCTCTTCTTCTTCTTCTTCTTCTTCTTCTTCTTCTTCTTCACTTTCCTCTTCCTCCACTATTTGCACTTTCCTAGATTTTCTGGCAAACCTGGTTCTTTTTGCCAAGCTAGAAGGCTCTGCATCAACAGTCTTTGAAGGTGACTTCTTTTTGGAAGTCTTTCTTTTCTTTGCCTTTGGAGTCACAACCTCCACCTCCTCTACCTTGTCTTCATCATGAAGAACCAGGTCCATCTCCTCAATTCCAATTGCCTCAACAGGCTCATTCACTTTTTTCTTTCCCTTTGCAGCAGCTTTTCTTTTACTCTCTTCTAGGTCTCTTTCCAGTTCAGCCTTACTCTGCTTCTTCTGACTTTTTGTAGCTCTTCCTATTGTAGGAGGAGTCTCTACTACAGGGATAAAAGAGATAGTCTTTCTCTTCTTGTTTTCCCTAGCAGTTCCAAAGATTTTAACTCCTGAACTTTTCTTGTTTTTTGGATTGTAGCTGTCAGACACTCGTTTCAATAGGTCTTCGACAGGTTCCTGCACAGATGGAATAGGTTCTTGAAACCTCTTCCTCAACCTAACCATCCCCTCAGCTACACTTGCATCACCAGATCCATTACCCCTTCTTCTTTCCAACTTTCTTCCTCCTCAGCAGCTTCCTCACTCCACAACACCATAGCCCTTGTTTCCTCTGTCAACTCATCAGTAGTAGGTGAAGACTCAACCACTTCTTCTTTTTCCTTTCCCGTCACATCACCTTGAGCACCCTCACTCTCTTTTTCTTTTTTCTTTTTATTTTTACCACCAATTTTTCTAAATTCAGTGGTTTCAACCCCAGCAATAGTTCCAACTAGAACAAATTTGTTCTCCCAATTCTCAGCAACTCCAGAAATTACCTCAAACGCAATCTTAAGACCAGATGTTACCTGCTCTGTGTCAGATGAAACAATTTCTTTCCCCTTAGTTTCAGACTTAAATGATTCTTATAATTTTTGGGGTTCTTCTGCCTGGATTGCCCTAAATTGCTCATTTATTTTCTTGATTTGTTCTCCTCCAGCGACTACTTTACGAGCAAGCATCATGAACCTTCCTTTCTTAGGGGTGGGTGTGGTTGAAGGTGTGATAGATTGTGTAGTTGATGATTCTTTGGGTGGTGATAAGGAGAAAGGTTTGCCTTGGTGTGTGTAGATATGTGTGTAGAAGAGATGAAAGAAGATAGAGAGAACTATTTTGCGGCTGGAAAATTAGAAGTGAGAAAATGGGTGAGGCCAAACCAATTTCAAGAGGGAGAGTTTAAGTAGGTAATGGAAGCGTTTTAGAAGCTCACAAGTCTAATCAAACTGGGAAAGTCAATTTGAAAAGACGTCAGAGTCTTCCCTAAAATCTAGGCGAATATGGCGCACGGGACTCTTTTTGGTGAAATTGGTTTGTTTGTATCGGATAAGCTTTGAGGAATAGTGGGATTAAATGGGACTCTCCTTTTGATCATGATCCAATTAAAATTATTTTAAAATATGCGGAGTGGAGAGTACATACCATGTAATCTTAATGAGCCATGTTCTTCACTGAGAATTCTCTTGTGTAAGTCTAAATTTTTCTAAGATAATATCATTAGAGATTAATGATACATTTTAGCACATGGCTCAAGAGTATACTGGTGAAAGTATGATACTGAGCAAAACCTAATCTAATTATTTACAAAAATTCACAAACTATCTAACCAAACATTGAGTTAAAACTGGCTCCTTTTAGGTGATCTTAATCATCAACATGTTCCTTTCAAAGTGATCTCTACTTAGGGCTTTTGTAAATATGTCAGCTATTTGCTTGTCAGCAGCACAAAATTCCATAGTGATCATTCTTTTTTCATAGTTGTCCCTCAAAAAGTGATGCCTAACATCTATATGCTTTGTTCTTTTGTGATGAACTAGGTTCTTGGTCACACTAATTGCACTAATGTTATCACAAAAGATGGGGATACAACTTACATCAATTCCAAAGTTCATTAATTGTTGTTTTTTCCACAACAATTGATCACAACATGAGGTAGCAGCCACTTACTCAGCTTCAGCAATAGACAATGCCACATAATTTTGCCTTTTGGTGGCCCAAGACACAAGACATGAGCCAAGAAAGTGTGCCATACCTGAGATGCTCTTTATATCCATAAGAAAACATGCATAATCATCATCAACATATCCCACTAAGTTGAAAGTAATACCTTTTGGATACCATAGACAAAGGTTAGTGGTGCCTTTTAGGTATCTCAAGATCCTCTTGATAGTAGTCAAGTGATACTCCTTTGGATTTGCCTGAAATCTAACACAAAGTTCTGCACTGAAAACAATGTTAGGTCTACTAGCAGTGAGATATAACAAAGAGCCAATCATTCCCCTATACATCTTCTGATCAACAAATGAACCAGGTTCAGTTATATCTAATTTTGTAGCTGTTGCTATAGGAGTGTTAATTTCTTTGGAATCTTCCATTTTACATCTTTTAAGCAACTCTTTCACATACTTCTGCTGATGGATCATAGTTCCATTTGAATTTTATTTAATTTGTAAGAGTAAAAAGAAATTAAGCTCACCCATCATACTCATTTCAAATTCACTCCCTATTAGTTTAGCAAATTATTTACTTAACCTATCAGTAGTTGCTCCAAAGATTATATCATCAACATATATCTGAACTACCAAGAGATCTTTACCTTTTTCTTTCAAGAACAAAGTATTGTCAGTTTTACCTCTCTTGTAGCCATGCTCAAGCAAAAATTTAGACAATCTTTCATACCATGCTCTTGGAGCCTGCTTGATCCCATGAAGTGCCTTGTCAAGCTCGTACACATGATCAGGACATTCCTTGTTTTCAAAGCCCGGGGGTTGCTTGACAAACACTTCTTCCTTTAGATAGCTATCGAGGAAGGCATTCCTGACATCCATCTAATGGAGAGTGAATTCCATGTAAGCAGAAAGGCTATAAGGAGTCTAATTGCTTTCAATCTTGCCACTGGAGCAAAAGTCTTATCATAGTTTATGCACTCCTCTTGGCTATATCCTTGAACCACCAATCTTTCCTTGTTCCTTGTAACTGTTCCATCTTTATTAAGTTTGTTTCTGAAGACCCATTTTGTGCCAATTACTGATCTGTCCTTGGGTCATGGTATTAGATGCCAAACTTGACTTCTCTCAAATTGGTTGAGTTAATCTTGCATTGCATTTACCTAGTCTGCATCCTGCAAAGCCTCAACAATATTTTTAGGTTCAATAAGAGATAAAAAGCATCAAAAGCACAAAGATTCTTCAAAGAAGATCTGGTTTTGATCCCAAATTTTGGATTAGTGATTATATTCTCAATGGGAGGAGAACTTTGATACTTGTAAGGTTTAACAACCAGCTGATTTTCCTTAGATGTTCCTTCAATGTTTTTTTGGCTGAGGAACAGGTTCATAGACAGGTTCCCTCGAGGTTTGAGGATCAGTTCCTCTTTGTTCAGTTCCCCTTGTCAAGTTGCCCTGGATGGAAGGACCTGTTCCATCACCTATTCCTTCCTCTGGTGCAGCTTCAGCCTGGGTTGTGGTTTCATTTGAGTTTCTTACTAGCCCAATTGCTTCATCATCCTGTTCCTACCTCTAAAAAAGAATGTTAGTTTCATAAAAAATCAGATGTACACTTTCTTCTACACACATAATTCTTTTGTCATAAATCTTATAAGCTTTGCTATGTGAAGAATATTCCAAGAATACTCCCTCATCACTTTTGGGATCAAACTTACCTAGGAGTCTTTACCATTATTGTGCACAAAGCACTTGCATCCAAATGCCCTAAGATAGGATATATTTGGATTTCTCCCTTTAAGTAACTCATAAGGAGTCTTCTCAACAAGAGGTCTATTCATGGACCTATTATATGATGTAGCATGCAGCGTTCACAGCTTTTTCCCAGAAGCTATATGGTAGTTTATTAGAAAGAAGCATAGTCCTAGCCATTTTTATCAATGTCCTATTCTTTCTTTCAACTACTCCATTTTGTTGTGGAGTCCTAGGGGCATAAAAGTTATGATCTATGCTATGCTCATCACAAAATTCAGCAAATCTAGCATTCTCAAATTCAGTACCATGATAAGACCTTATTGATACAAGTTGATTACCTAGTTGTTTCTCAATTTTTCTAACAAATGAAGTGAACATGTCAAATGCTTCATCTTTAGATGTTAAAAATAATGTCTAAATAAACCTAGAGTAATCATCAACAAGCACCATAACATATCTCTTACCACCTCTGCTCAATGTTGTCATTGGTCCACAAAGAACCATATGGACCGGTTTCATCGTCCTGGTAGTACTTCTCATTTTCTTGCTTTTAAAAGAGGATCTTACCTGCTTCCCCTTTGCACAAGCCTCACAAACTTTATCTTTCTTGAACTTAATGTTAGAAACCCCTATCACCAAGTCCTTGGAGACTAGTTTGTTGAGTTGGCTTAGACTGGCATCTCCAAGTCTCTTATGTCAAAGGAAGGGCATCATTATCCAACACACTTAAGCAAGTGAGTTCATTATCTGAAAATGTAGATAGATCCACCACGTATATTTTGTTCACTCTTTTTCCCTACAAAACTATCTTGTCAGTGGTAAGGTTTTAATAAAGCATTTTGTAGAGGTGAAGGCTACGATGTTACCTGTATCACACAATTGTAATACGCTTATTAGAATGTACTTCAGTCCATCTATCAAGTAGAGATTCTTAATAGAATGAGAATCAGTCTTACCTACCCTTCCAACCCCAATGATCTCACCTTTCTTTCCATTTCCAAAGGAGACATTACCTCCTTTAAGGTCCTCAAGTGAAAGGAACTAGTTCTTGCTTCCTGTCATATGCTTAGAACATTCACTATCTATGTACCATATTTGGCTGCTTCCTTTCACTTGGACCTGCAAAAAACAAATCAGGGGTTAGTCTTAGGAACCCAAACTAGTTTGGGTCCCTTTCTATAAGAAAAAGAATAAATCAAATTCTTTTTAGCCCAACTTGGCAGCCTATTTTTCCTTAGAACAAAGTTTTTGTTCTTTTGACTTGCCTTCCCTTTTGTAGTACATTCACTCTTATAGTGACCAGTATTATCACCGTGTGTGCAAATCTTGTTCTCAAGGAGTGCGATGTACTTGTTTTTAGGATCCCACTTAGGTATAGAGTTCCTAAACCCAAGTCCTCTTCTGTTGCTACTATGATGTTTTTATAGCCATGAAAGTGCATCAAAGGAAACCTGTTCCATTTACAAGCTTTGTCTAGCTCATGCTTGACCTTGTTCAGATCCTCCTTTAGGACTCTTACCTGTTTATCCCTCTTATACAACTCATCATTTATTTTTTGTAAATTTTCTTCTAAAGTGAGTTGTGTGTGATCAGCTGTCTTTTTGCTAGATCCTAATTTCAATTTTAGATTTTCATATCTAAGTTTTAGGACATTTGTCTCAAGTGCATGAACCCGGTTCTTCAACACAGTATTTTCACTTTCAGTTTCACAAGCCCTAATTTTCAAGTTTTTGCACTTAGCTTTCAAAATCACACATTCTTTTGACAACTGTTCCTTTTTATTATTCACATCCTCAGATTCATCAATTAGCTCTAGTAATAACTCAGATAATCTTTCTTTAGACAAAAATTTAATCTTGCCTTTGAGAGGAAGGACACTTACCTCAGTTTCTTCATTAGATTCTCCAATGACCATACGTGCTCGTTCATCATCATCATCATCATCATCATCATCATCTGAGCTTTCATCTGAGCTTGCTCCCCAAGCAGCGACCATAGCCTTGGTTGACCTTTTGTTGTTACTTTTCTTAGGTTGAACATGTTCTTTCTTCCTGTTCCTTCATTCAACTCTTTTCTTCTTCCATTCAATTTCCCATAAAGGACAGGTTTTGATCATGTGATCAATCTTTTCACACTTGTAGCAACGATCATTGGTTGGCTTCTCATGAGTTTTTGCCTTGCTTTAGCTTCCACTTCTTAAAGAACCCTTTCCACTCCTTAGGTATTTCTTGAAATCTTTGGTGATCATAGCCATTTCATCATTTTCCAGATCAGAACTATCAGTTATTCTGAGTGCCATGCTCCTTTCCTTCTTAGGCACATCCATTTTCATGGTTTGTCTCCTACGTTCATAGGCAGTGAGATTCTCAATCAATTATCTAGTGGGAGAGTGGCAATATTCTTTGATTCCTGGATGACAGTGATCTTGCTTTCCCAAGTGATTGGCAAGACGCTAGTAAGTATCTTCTCAGCTCTTTCTTCTTCAGGGATAATTCTTTCAAGAGATATTAGTTCATTGTCAAGGTAGTGAAAGTTGTATACATCTCTTGAATGGTTTCTCCATCATTCATAACAAAGTTCTCATACTAAGAGTACAGTAGAGTTCCTCTAGATCTCTTCACCTTAGTTATTCTTTCATGGGCCACTTGTAGTGTGTCCAAATTTGCTTGGCAGTGAAATAGCCTTAGATTTTGCTGTACTCATTTGGACCAAGTCCACAAATAATCCATTTCTTGGCTTTGGTATTCTTTTCCCATTTCTTCAGATCCTCAGCATTGCAATCATCTCTTGTCTTTAGCATATCTACTCTTTCAGTATTTTTCTTCAAGGTAGCCAGTGGACCATCAGTGACAATGTCTCATAGCTCATAGTCCTCTCCCTGTATATGATCTCTCTTCCTGCTCTTCCACCAAGAGTAGTACTGGCCATTAAAGAGTGGTGGCCTAGCAGTAGATTGCTCTTCCCAATTTTC
This sequence comes from Nicotiana obtusifolia, assembly GCA_002018475.1. Classification (NCBI taxonomy): domain Eukaryota; kingdom Viridiplantae; phylum Streptophyta; class Magnoliopsida; order Solanales; family Solanaceae; genus Nicotiana; species Nicotiana obtusifolia. The sequence continues at coordinate 2,665 of MCJB01051448.1, read as the reverse complement.
AGGTGGTGCACTCATCTTGTTCCTCTCCTAAGTGTTATGCCTCTTCAAGGATAACACGCTTTGATACCAATTGATGTTTTATACTTCAATACCACACAAGAAGGGAGGGGCTGATTTATGTGGTGTCCAATTTTTTGCATGCACAGATTATAGAAGGACGTGGTTCTTCTATGTGTTCCTTATACTACTGTTGCTAAATAATAAATGCAAAAAGTAAAGAACACAAGTATTTTTATGTGAAAAACACCTGGCTCAAAAGGTGAAAAAATCACGACCTACTACCTAGTAGGATTTTTTCTTAACACTTCACTAAATCACTGAGCCAAAAATAACATTTACAAAACTTTTGTAAACCTAAGGATTACCTCTAACCCTTTGTGGTAACCAGCCTCAGAGTGTTGCGACAATTTCAAGTTAACCGTAACTTGAACAATACACTCAGAGTACCTAATGCAAGTTGCTTTTGAGAAAGCTGAAAGGTACAACTCAAAAGCCCTACTACAATTAAACTAGAATAAAAGACAGACACTTGAAACCGGTTCTTCTATCAAGTTCATGTAGCTTCAAGTTCGCACACTTGAATCACACAGGAATTGCTTGCAAAATGCCTTGCTATTTTGCTCTCAACTCTCGTTTTAACTTCAACGTTCGTGCGTACCTGTAAACTGAGAACATTCTGAAATATATAGAGTTAGTAGAATATGAAATAACTAGAGTTCTAATGCTATACTCTTTCTTGGTGGAATAGTTCTAGTTATCTTCAACTTCTAACTCCTCCTTTATCTAGGATAAATTTCTCTTCGAATAAGGAGTCCTGCTCCTTATCAATTATGCAACCTTTTCGTTCAGGAGATATAAGATATAACCATTTAAGCTTATCTTCTTACGTGCATGCCTTGTGCTTGAATCTGCCTGTGTCTGTGTACACTGTGTATGAACCTAGTTCATGCTTGATATTTCTTTGTCAATCATCAAAACAAACTTACTTAGGCCAACACTTAGGAATAAAATCGGCTTTGATAGGGAGCACTAAAGTGGAAAGCCCCTGAACTTTCTCTGCCGCAACTCTAAATTAGTTGGATAGTGAATTATGGAAAGCCCTTGGACAAGCACAGTTACATAGAGTGAAGGTTGAACATACTTCATCGGAAAATTATATTGAATATATAAAAAATTATATTGTGTATATAGAACAAAAATCTACTTTTATAAATATATGTTAAATCTTGAGCAATTTTGTAAAATTTCTAACTCCGTGTAGGACTGAATGGTTTGTGATATTTGGCATTGCTTTGGTCTTACGAGCAGGATGGAAAAGTTAGGATTGAAAGTGAAAAGCAGTCTGGCAAAGTTTATTGGGACAATAACATTACCAACTGGGGCACTGCTTATGACTTTTTATAGAGGGCCTCCCATTTTTTTCAATAAATCAAAATTTCCTAAATGTTTTCATCAACTTCTCATCACTACAAAATCAAATTGGATCATTGGAGGATTTCTTCTTGGTGCTGCTAACTTCTTGCTTGCACTCTTATACATCCTCCAGGTAATTTCTCATATACATTCTTGAGTTTAATTTTTATATACTGATAGTATAAAATATTTAATTTTTAGTGTCGAGATTATATTATTTTATGTTCAGGCATGGATCATAAATGATTTTCCAGAAGAATTTATGGTGACAACAGTTACTTGTGGCTTAGTAACAATTATGTCAGCTGTGGTTACCTTAATTGCTAAGCGAAATCCGAGGTCTTGGAGACTTAAGCCAGATTTGGAGTGGATTACTATTTGTTACGCTGTAAGTAATTAACTTTTGAAGAAAATTATAGTTCATATTCTGTTTAATTACAATCTAAAAGTTAGGCCAACATTTCCAATATAATCAAATAACATGTTAGTTAAGCCTGCTCAACTAGCTGAAGTAATAATCAAACTGCTGCTAATTACTTTACGTTGTTGCAGGCAATTTTGATGATTTTCCTTAGAAGTCTTATTTATGTTTGGGCATTAAAGAAGAAGGGACCTGTTTTTGATGTAATGGTTAAGTCACTTGGAATGGTAGCTGCTGTATTCACTACTAAAAATCAGTGTTTTAGCGACCAAAAATTAGCGATCAAAGTTGGTCTGCCACAAAAAGCGACCAACATTGGTCGCCAAAGTAGAGGAAAAAATTGAAAAAAAAAACTTAAATCACATAGCGACCAACTTCAGTCGCCAAATGGTCTCTATATTCGTCAACTTTTTGACCGGACTGGTCAGACCAAGTTGGTCAAAGAAAATTCAGAATTTGCGACCAACTTTGGTCGCCCAGCTAGACCCACGTTTAAAATTTGCGACCAAAGTTGGTCGCCAGTTGAAGGGGAATTTTATGGGGAAATAAGCGACCAAAGTTGGTCGCTTCTGTTGAATATTAAATAAATCAGATTTTAAAATTGGCGACCAAAGTTGGTAGCTTATTGAAGGAAAATTTTATGGGGAAATTGTCGACCAAAGTTGGTCGATTATCTGGAATATTAATTAAATCAGATTTTAGTTGGCCGACCAAAGTTGGTCGCTATCTGGAGGGAATTTTTATAGGGAAATTTTCGACCAAAGTTGGTCGCTTTCTTATTAATATATTTAGTATATACATACTGTATTATACCATATATATATATATATA
>MCJB01051447.1:0-19412 GCA_002018475.1 Nicotiana obtusifolia | reverse complement strand
ACTTTGTCATTAGACGGAACAAGCAGATAGTATTTGTTGATGCTCGGCATTTTATTTCTGCTGCTCGGACTCATTGGCATACAGAACTACTCGAAGTCGGTCTGAAGGTTCTTGAAACTCTTGCATTCCTCTATGAGTTGGCTGCAAAGTCCATGCCTCTATTTTGTCAAAGCATGTGCCTACTAAATATTTACGAGATTGCAAAGTGCTTAAGTGAGTCGAAACACCATGGTTTGAACAATTTTGAGAGGAGAATACAGAACTTTCTGTCACTATCTACAAAGTACTTTGAAAAGGTATTCCCCCTTGACCCCCGACAGTCGATGGTTGAAAGTATGATTTCTCTAAGGAGAACAAAGCTTTCTTGTGACTTACTTCAAGAATTCATCGTTCAAGATATTGGCACCGGTTATCCTCTTAGCTACGGACAGATTGGAAGGATTGTGATCATATGGCTTAGTTCCGGAAATATTTCCAACGAGCTGTACAAGATAATTGTTGGAAGAATTCCATCAGATGTTCCGTGGAAATCATTCATTGAAATTCTCAGTTGCATGAAACGGAGAGGGGGCTTGGAAGATTTTCAGTTGGGCGATTCTTTTCATGGAGGCAAATTCTTAGAATTTCAAGAAGTTCTATCAAGTAACTGTAATCTTGAATGTTCTTTGGAATCTTCGAATAATCCTGTTGAAACTACGGTGTTTACGTTATTGCAGATATTTTTTGAAGCTTTACAAGATACCTTTAGTGCGAATTGGAAGAGAATGGATGAGAATTGGAAGAAAATAGGTGACTGTTTATCTCCTTGTTGCTTCTTGTATCTTCTTGAGCGCTTTCTGGTTTTGATATCTCAGTGTCGTGGTTTCTTCTTCACCGCAAGATCTTCATTTGTGGAATGGCTTATCTCTGAGCAGTTTGAAGCCCGACCAACTTCCGGGCATGCAATTAACACACTGCCTTTAGAAGAATTTTATGATTCCATTCTTGGAATGGTACAGGAAGTCATTTATGATAAAGCTGGTATAGTTGAGTGGATTTCCCGGTGTAAAATTAATGTTGATCTGTACTATAAGCAAATGGTCTTGAGATTGGTTCTTATCCTGTGCATACTTTGTGTGAACTGTGAGAAATACTGTGATGTTCTTTTGAAAGTGCTCAGTGTCGATGATGTTAGGAACCAACTTCCAGAGGAACTTTATTCCATTCTTCAACGAGGAACGAAGAATAACTATCTTCAGATCAATGAACTTGGAGAAGCTTTTCAAAAAGGCGGTGACGTTCTTCTGGTTGTCAACCTTGGTGAGATTGCTAGGGGAGTTGAGTATACCAATGTTATTTCTGTGAAGTTGGGAACAAACTGCAGCAGAGAGGACATCCTGAGTTTGTTGTTTCCAACCAGAACTGGCAGTTCACTAGTTCAGACTTTCACTATTACAGAAGTCATTACTGATCCATGTGCCAACGTTTCCTCGCATTGTCGCAATCAACCAATGCAAATGAATTGGGCCTTGTTTCAGGAAATATCAGATGTCTTGAAGTCTAGTGGCGGCGATGACTCTGGAACTTCTGCAGATTTCTCAACTCGTAATTTGAAGGTGAAGCGAATCCTAATTTTCTTAGTCTTATTATCTAGAACTCAGTTAAACTGTGTACTGGGCTAGGTAAGCCTTGGCGTAACTAGTAAAGTTGCTGCCATGTGATCAGAGGGCAAGGGTTCGAGCCGTGAAAACAGCCTCTTGTAGAAATACAGTGTAAGACTGCTTACAATAGACCCTTGTGGTCCAGCCGTTCCCCGGATACCTCATTGCGGGAGCTTAGTGCACTGGGTTGCCCATGCTTTTCTCTTTTTCTATTAAGTTACTAAACTTTTCTTTTGTTTTAAGGAGGAAATGACTGCTAATGTGAACTTTTTGACTGCTGCAATCAACCTGTCCTCGAGAGAGAATCTTTATGCTGGTGAGGAATTGATGGAGGAAGCGCGTAATATGCTTCAGGAGTTGATACAACTCCATACATTAATGAATACGAGGTGCGATCTTGTTCTTAACCACTGTATTCGTCGAATTTAGGCTGCTGCATTATATCATGCTACCTGTAGTTAAGAGTGTGCTCTTAGGTCAACAAAATGGAATTCCACCCGTCCCTCGACACATTTAATTTGACTAGATTAAAGTATGTGCTTAATGTTATGCAGCCCTCTGGATAGGGGAAGCATTGAAAAATTGTTAGAGAGCTTGTTATCAAAAAAGCCGAAGCTAGAAGCTTTCTTGAATGAGTTCATTGTGCCCGAGGATAGCAGCCGGAGCGCTGCATTAGAGAACCAATGCGAGGAAATTCTTGATGTAGCGAGTAATGAAGTTGCTACAACGGATCTTCCATTTACCTGAGTTGGTGATCAGGGCGCAGGAAGAAAGCCGGGTAAAGGGAAGGGCAAGTTCAAGTTCAATTTTAACATATTTGGTTGGTATAAATATTTTGAAAAATATTTTTCTTATGAACTCATTTTCCTCCCTACTAAGAGGAGGAAAACATTTTTAAAAATTCTATTTCAACCTTTTCCACTCCCATCCTACCCCACCCCATCCCTCCATCCTGCACCCTGACTTCACCCTGAGCCACACCCGCCATGGCACCCTCCACCCATCTATAAAAAACAAAACATTCTTGACCTCAATTAAAAAATTAAAAAATGCTCTCAAATTTTATGGCTAAACGGGACACAAAGGATTCTCTAAATAATCTTGGAGGATTTTGGAAGCATTCCGTAAAGGATAATACAAACAGGGAAACGTTGAAAGGCTTGAAGATTAGACTTAACCTCAATGAGTTAACATGATGTTTGCATGTACAAAAGCGAATTCCTAATTTGAAACTTAAAAGATTGTTTTATCAATATCAAGTTAATATATAATAATAATCGAATTATAATTAAATATTTATAAATATTTAACAAAAATTTACATTGACATATCTAGACGAAGACTATTAAATTCCACAAATCCATATATTATACTCTAAATTTGGCCATTGCATACACATCGTATATCGTACATTTCTCTTTTGTACGTTAATTGATGTTTGCAACAACATGTCACATGTCGTCTTTGTTTTTTCAGCTATATAAACAGAGTTTTGCTTCCGTGGTTTATTTATTATCGTGTTTTTCTGAATATACTGTGACTTTGCTTTTTCTGAGTTGAGGGTCTATCAGAAACAACCTCTCTACGTTTACAATGTAATGGATAAAACTGTGTACACATTACCCTTCCCACTTGTAGAATTACATTGGGCTTCTTGTTGTTGTTAGACAAAGCTCTGCTTAACAAATATGCTCTCTATTTCTTCTGAGTTTTTCTTCTTCTTTTGGCATGCAAAGTATGAAGTTTTTGAATGAAATTATTTTCAATAATATTACTGCAAAAAATAAACAGATTAATTTCTTGAAAATGAATTTTGCAGTCTTACTATTGAGCATGATTTGAAAGCTCCTAAACTTATAGAAAAAATTGATTTACTGAAAAATTTGTTTGCTGTGCAAATTTGTGGTGATCATCCAAACCAGTTTTGGAATAGAAAACGTCATATAGTAAGTCTTCCATATGAAGAAGGCTTTACAGAGGATAATATTCCTACTAAGGCTAGACCATGCAAAATGAATTCTAAATATTTAGAGCTCTACAAAAAAGAAATTGAATTTTTGCTGCAGAAGGGTTTAATAAGACCCTCAAAGTCTAAATAGTACTGTCTTTTATGTTTATAAACATACTGAACAGGAACGAGGTGTTCCTAAATTAGTCATTAATCATAAGCCCCTTAATAAAGCCTTGAGATGGATTAGGTACCCAATTCCTAATAAAAAGGATTTGTTAGATAGATTACATGATGCTATAATATTTTCGAAATTTGATCTGAAATCAGGTTATTGGCAAATTCAGATATCTGAAATAGACTGATATAAAACTGCTTTTAATGTTCCAATGGGCCAGTATGAGTGGTATGTTATTCCATTTGGATTAAAGAATGCTCCTTCTGAATTTCAGAAGATTATGAATGATATTTTCATGTCTTACGCTAATTTCATAATTGTTTATATTGATGATATATTGGTATTTTCCAAAAATATTGAAAACCATTTTAGACATCTGAATTATTTAGAAAAATAACTATTCAAATGGTTTAGTAATTTCTAACAAAAGATGTCTCTTTTTTAAACTAATATAAGATTTTTAGGCCATAATATTTAAAATGGTAGAATAGTGCCTATTCAACGAAGTATTGAATTTGCTTCTAAATTTCCTGATATTATAACTGATAAACCTTAGTTACAAAGGTTTCTTGGTAGCCTTAATTATATTTCTCCTTTTATAAAGGATTTAGCTAAAGATACTTCAATTCTTTATGAAAGATTGAAGAAAACCCCAAAAGCTTGGACCGAAGATCATACGGCGCCAGGTAAGCTTATTAAACAGAAGGTTAATAACCTTTCAGGCCTTACTCTCGCAAATTCAAATTGGGCAAAGATAGTAGAAACACATGCCTCTGATATTGGATATGGGGGAATATTAAAGCAATGTTCTCCAACAGATAAACAAGAATATCTTGTTCAGTTCTATTCGGGAAATGGAATAATTCCCAAAAGAAATATGCAACTGTAGCTAAGAAAATCCTTACTATAGTCAAATCTGTGTTAAAGTTCCTGACTGATTTATATAATCAGAAGTTTTTAATAAAAACTGACTGCCAAGCAGCTAAGTTTATCTTTAATAAATATTGTAAATATGATGTTTCCAAACAGATGCTTGCAAGATGATAAGCTTTATTAGCCCCATTTGATTTTGAAATTATTTATACAAAGAGAACGGATAATAGTCTTCCTGATTTTTTTACTAGAGAATTCTTAAGTTCATAACTCTTTTATCTTCAATTTTACAGATGAGACCTGAGTACGGACCCCCTCGAGGAAGGGGAAGAGGCGAAGGGAATGGCAGAGGAAATATCCTTGCCCAAATAGGAAATCAAAGACTAATAGCTGCTAATATTGCAGAGACATCAAGTCTTAATATAGACCATCCGATGTATAAGGAGTTTCTGGATTTTATAAAATCCAAATAAGACCTTGGTAATAACCATCCATCATACTCATTAGCCTTGGCAGATGACAGCCAAGAAAACACTGAGGTTTATAACCAAAAAGAATAGAAGGAGTTGATAATTCTTCTGGAACAGTCCAATCTAAAATGGAAGGACAATCCTTGGCAAATAATGACCAAGTATTTTGACATAGCATCATATGCTACAACTGTCTATAAATATAGGATGAATTATGAATTGATTCTTTTATCTACCGGTTCTGCTGAATTCAACACTTTTACCCAGCTAGTACTAAGAGAGTTTATAACTTCTCTAAAATGGTTATAAAGAGGATAATAGCCTTTGATGAATGGGGACTTAGTACATTGAAAGAAAGGGATTATACGCACCCTGAATAGAAAGTCTCAGTGAAATTTAATTACTGGGATTAGAGTGAAAGTTTTTATAAAACTTTTTATATGAGAATCCTAATAGGAAACACTCATGGTTCATCAAGATATGTGTTAATGTACTTGAACAGCAGATACCAAATTGATTTTGTGATTGGTGGATATTATATGGTCTAATTGTTGGATATACTTCCAGAGAATTTTAAGAGTTTATATATTCAATGGGTAGATATATCTCCAAAGCTCATAGCTCTTCAGAAAGATAATATCTTCTTTGAAGGAATGTCCGTTATGTATTTCTTTATAGAGTTTTATATCCCTTGGATTATGAAATAGGATGTCGAGGTTAATCAAACTGATTAAGGATTCCCATGTTTGAACCGAATTTTTAATACAAAGTTCTGAAGCAAATAACTCCAACCATATAAGACAACGGGAAATATCCATGGTCAAGAGATTATTGATAATATTCAGAAAAAGACTGATACTAATAGTATCAGAAGACAAACGAGCAATAAATATATGGAGGAATTAAGCTCCTTTAAGCAAATGACTCGCAGACTTCAGATGAAGAAAGGAGCAATTTCAATGAAGGAAATTATAGCCTCTTACTTTGAAGAAATCAAGCGAGACTTAGCCAGAAATTTTGAGGTTGAAGTCTCAGATGATATTTCAATGGCCTCAATAGGCAATACAACCGATGATGAAACTTGTTTGGCAGGCGAAACCCAGAAAATCCAGTCAGAACAGGTTAATTTGAAAGAAATTGAAGAATTTTTAAAAAAGATGAAGGAAGGTGTGGAAGAATCTTCCACTAGAAACGACAAAGGCAAAGGCAAAGGCATTGTCTCAAGATATGGAAGACCCAACAATTGAATAATTGGGGTAATGAAGCCAAACAACTTTTAATAACGCAGTCGACCCCACCATAAAGGATCGTCGGGAATCTACTTTTATAAAGTGGTTAGTCGTTTTCTCTTTTTCTTTTTATTTATCGGCCACGTTTGTAATTATCATGTTTACTATTTATCTTTTGTTTTATTCTTGATCGATCCATTATATAAGGATCAAAGCTTTTCATTTAGTAGGCAAGTTTTTCTTTAGGCTCTTCTTTAGTCTCTCCCTCTCTCTCTTGTAAAAAACATTCTGTATTCAAGTTTATATTATCAATAAAATCAGAAAAGGCTACTGGGCCAAAATATCGGCGATCTCTGTTACATTTTAATTTTAGTTTTAATATTTCAGTAGTTAGCCATTTAGCCTATATGATAGGCTAAATACTTATGTGTTAAACTTATGCATCATAATCTGTTCTTAGGCATGCTTTAATATTAATTTAATTATGTATTATATGATGGTTCTAAATTGAAGCTAAAACCCAGGCAGTTCCAGTGTAGTTTGTAAAGCCTGGTTATGGCAGCATAACCGGTGGTCCTTAGAAACTCGTTTTAGCCAGGTGGGCGAGTTGAGGGGTTAAGAGGAGGCCCGTGGTTTAGGGTTTGCTAATCTAATCTAAAAACTTGACAGGGTCTAATGCTTTAGTAATCTTTTCCTGTAGCTCCATCGAAGCGATCCGGTCTTGAAGGCTAAAACTTTTTATATGATTTTTTTAATTTATGTGGTTATAAATTTTTTCTAATGATAAAGTACGTAAAATAAAAATTTGAAGTTAAATTATTTTTAAATATAAAAATTTGTCATTTTTTTCTTTTTTTAAAGACTAATAAGGAAACAATATATCACATAAATTAATACTAGTGCACCTCATTTCATGTTTACTGTTACGGGGCGCCTTCCTGAGGTTCTTTGGAAGGGCAACGTAAGGCTAAGCAATCAATGTCAATACGATTATTGTCCGCCAACTGAGGTCCCCTCCGTACACTAGAGTAGATAATCAGTGCCGTACGGGAAAACTAATATCGTGAGCAACACGTCCCTGCCACTTCACCAAGAACTCTTGGTTATCTTTCCTTGAGGCATGAATCACTCTATCATCAAGAATAGCTTCAACACACCTTTTCCGGGTTGAATTGGGCCTCGATACTGGGTATTGTGAGTTGGCTCCGTGAGGGATCCTCCGTATCTTCCCGAAAAGGTTTCAGGAGACTAACATGGAAGACGGGATGAATTTTCCACCAAGTTGGGATATCCACCGGTATGCAACTTCCCTAATGCGCCTTTCAATAGACAAGGGTCCAATATATTTTTGCAATAGGCGAGGGTCATGGACTCCCGCAAACAAGTACCGCTTTGGGATTTTAACCATCATTTTGTCTCCTACCTGATACTCAACAAAGCGACGATTTTGATCAATATGCCTCTTCATCCGCTTTTGGGCTTTGACAAGATAGCTCCGCACTATCTTTAAATTTCGCTTCCATTCTCTTGAGAAGCTAGCAGCTCGAGGAGATTTTGACATGTTTGGTGCATTCACAATGTGTGGGAGTAGCGGTTGTCCGGTAACAATTTCAAAAGTGCTTTTGTTGGTACTAGAGCTCTTTTGTGAATTGAAACATAGTTGAGCAGCATCCAAAAGCTTCACCTAATTCTTCTGCGATCAAGTTATAGGTGACGGAGATATTCCTCCAGCATGCCATTGAACAGCTCCGTCTAGCCATCAGATTGAGGATGAAAACTTGAACTGTGGCTTAGTTTTGACCCAAGTCACTTAAAGAGTTGAGTCCAAAAGTTGCTAGTGAAGCGCGAGCCGCAATCACTAACGATGTCTTTGGGCAGGCCCCAATATTTGACGACATGAGAGAAAAAGATTCGATATGTATCTTCTGTTAATATATACTGTGGGGCTGCTATAAAGGTAGCATACTTGGAAAATGGATCCACCACAACCAAGATAGTTGTGAGATCCCCGACCTTGGGCAATCCGGTGATGAAATCCAGGGAAACGCTTTCCCAAGGTCTCTTTGGGACAGCCAATGCTTCCAAGAGTCCTGCTTGTGTCAGACGGTCCGACTTGTCCTTCTGGCATACTAGATAAGTCTTCACATACTGAGCGACGTCATCGGCCATTTGAGGCCAATAATATGCATGGCAAAGTAAAGCCATGGTGCGTTCTTCACCAGGATGACCGGCCCACAAAGTGTCGTGGCATTCCGCCAGAAGGGTCCTTCGCAGATCTCCTCCTTTGGGAACATAAAATTGGTTTCCTTTCGCTTTCAGGAAACTATCTTCTGTGTAGAACTGGCGAGTCTTGCCTTGTTCTACCAAATTAACCAAATATTGTACAGCAGGATCCTGGATGAGTAGACCCTGTATTTGGTCTTTTATGGTGGTGGCTACTTCGCTCCCCCTTAGGGTGGTGAGTATGCACATTGATGCTAGATCCGCTCTCCGACTGAGTGCATCAGCAACTTGATTAGTCTTCCCACTGCGATACTCTAAGTTGAAGTAAAATTCCGCTAGAAGTTCCTACCACCTAGCCTGTCGACCATTCGGCTTCGTTTGAGTCATGAAATGGCTAACAGCTGTATTGTCTGTCTTGACCACGAATGGGGTTCCCAGCAGATAATGCCTCTAAAGGCGTAGGCAATGGACGACAGCCAATAATTCCTTCTCGTGGGCGGTATAGCGCCACTCTGCATCCTTCAGCTTCCGGCTCTCGTATGCTACATGATGCCCTTCTTGTAGCAAGACTCCACCAAGTGCATAATCGGAGGCATCCCTTTGTACCTCGAATGGCTTGGCAAAATCAGGGAGGGCCAAGACGGGGCTACTAGACATAGCCGCTTTCAATGCGTTGAAGGCCTCCGCTCGCCTGGGTCCCCAATCCCAAGGCGTGACTTTCTTGAGAAGTTCTGTCAGTGGTACTGCAATGAGAGAGTAATTCTTCACAAAACGGCGATAGAAGTTGCATAGGCCAAGGAACGCCCTCAAGGCTTGGACATCCTTAGGCGGCGGCCAATCTTTGATAGCTCGAATCTTCCGTTGGTCCATCTTGATCCGCCCTTCCTCAATGACATGCCCAAGGAAGTCGATCTGTTTTTGAACAAAGGAGCATTTGGACAGCTTCGCATATAATTCGTGCTCCGGCAATCTTGTTAGGACTTTCCGCAAGTGCTCTAGATGTTCCTCCAGTGTCTGGTTATATACGACAATGTCGTCCAAGTAGACCACCACGAATTCGTCAATGTATTCCCGAAAGACTTGGTTCATCATGGTGCAAAATGTGGCTGGTGCATTAGTCAAGTCGAATGGCATCACCAGGAAGTCATATGACCCATATCTTGTCACGCACGTCGTCTTGTGTTCATCACCCTCTACGATCCGAACTTGCTAATAACATGTCTTCAGGTCTATCTTGGTGAACACCGTTGCACCACCCAATCTGTCGAACAAGTCTGCCATGAACGGAATAGGATACTTGTTCTTCACAGTGATTTTGTTTAGAGCCCGGTAATCCACACATAGTTGTAAACTCCCATCGTGTTTTTTTTAAATAAAACAGGGGACCCGTATGGGGACTTAGAGGGTACGATGATCCTTGTGTCTAGCATTTGGGTCAATTGTCTCCAAAGTTCGGTTTGGGTTGTGACATTCTGTACGGCGCCCGGGCAGGTGGCTTCGCACCCGGCACAAACTCAATCTCATGTCTTCAAATTCCAGTAATAGCTCCTTCAGGGGTGCAGGAAGATGACCCGAGGAGCGTTCTATATCTTCAATGCGTAGGGTAGCCAAGAACGTAGGTTCATGTCTTTTGATCCCCTTCTTCAACTGCAAGGCCGAGATGTGTTCAGCGGCCATCTTCATGGGCATGCACGGGATGGTGCAGGGCTTGGTCCCATTTGTTCCCATCGCCAGTAGCATATCTGCATACAGAACGGGCATGGTGTTGGTTTGCCTTAGGAATTCCAACCCCACTATCAACTCGAAGTCGTCTATGATCACCATCCGCAGGTTGAATTTTCCTTCATAGGGGCCAAGTTTCACTGGTACTTCTCTGGCTATTCCACCAACTGGTTGAGGAAGTGAGTTGATAGCCTTGACATGACCTCTGCCCTTTCCTACAACTAGGCCAAGGCGCTCCACCTGAGTCGAGGCAAAATAGTTGTGGGTCGCACCCGTGTCTATCACCACCCGAATGGGTTTGCCATTTACCTTCATCTCGACGAACATTAAGGTCCTCTCTTGTTTAGGAGGGGTCCTCTCATCCGCCTTCTTTTTCCATTTCTTGTTAATTGCGCAAGGGTCCTTCTTCTTACGGATACCAGCACTGGTACCCCGCTAAGGCTTCAGAAAAAGAGCCAACAATTGCATTGAAGGAGCCTACCGGTTCGGTCTGGTGCGCATCATCAGATTCGTCATCCGTCCCATTATCAACAGCTTGATGGGCATTCATCTGTGCATGTGGGCACTCATTATTCCAATGTGGTCTGCCATAATGACGGCATCTTGAAGGGGGTTTCCTCCCCCGATCGTTGTTGTTAGATGCAGTGCTAGTACTGCCTGAGGAGGGAGCCTTATATTTGGTTGCACTCTGATCTCCTCCACTTCTGCTTGGGCCACAGTACTCGGATGGCCCCCTTTGTATCCTCCTTTGACAGGCTGTTGAGGCCTATCCTTCTGAGCTTCCACTTGATAATCCCCAAGGCATTCGGCTGCTTGGATCGCCTTAGGTAACATGTCTACCCTTTGTCTTTGGAGTTCCATACAGGCATAGGGTTTCAACCCTTCCAGGAAAGTGAAGAGTTTGTCTTTGTCCCCCATGTCGCGTATGCTCAACATGAGTGCAGAGAATTCTCGCATGTAGTCCCACACTAATTTGGTCTGGCGGAGCTCCCGTAAGTTCCTCCTTGCATTGTACTCAATATTTTCGAGGAAAAATTGCAGCCGTATGGTGGCCTTTAGTTCCGCCTATGTGTCGAGAGTATCTTCACCGGCTCTAATGGCTTCGTATTTCACCCGCCACCAGAGTTTAGCATCACCCTGAAGATACATGGCAGCAATTTCTACCTTCTTAGCTTCTTCTAGGCCTCCCACTGCATCGAAGTAATGTTCGATGTCGAAGATGAAGTTTTCCACTTCTTTGGCATTCCAAGCACCACTGTATGGCTTTGGCTCGGGAATTTTCAGTTTCTGTGTTGCGGGGGTGAAGTTCACAGCACCCCCGGTTTGGTTCCCGCTTCCTCGAAGCAGGCCTTGTAAAGCAGCATTGACAACGTTGAGCTGGCCTGTCAAGTTGTCTATAGTTTGTTGCATGGCAGTCACTCTATTTGCCTCTTGTGCCCTGTGGGCTAAATCATTGGCACGCTCCTACTGGAGGCCCTCAAATTTTCCAAAAATTTTGGCTGCCCCTGTGGCTGCCGTTTGTCGGTCTCCTTCAGAGTCGCGGCTGATGTTTTCTATGTCAACTTCGTCCTGGTACATCCTGCAATCCAGGTCGTCCAGCCTTTACACTAGGCTGGTCTTTAGGTCAGGCACCGTTTCTATGATGGGCTATAATGCGTCAACCGTCTCCTCAAGGGTCGCAATGCGATCCCCATGATTCACCGTGGTCAGAATGGTGGTAATTGCAATGTTATCCGTCGTCCGATGTCGAGCCTACGCTCTGATACCAACTGTTATACGACGCCTTCCTGGGGTTCTTTGGAAGGGCAACATAAGACAAAACAATCGATGTCAGTATGATTGCTGTTCGCCAACTGAGGTCCCGTCCGTACGCTAGACTAGATTGTCAGTACCGTACGGAAAAACCAATATCGTGAGCAACTGAGAACAGACGAGAGAATTGAGAAAGAAAGCTTGATTGTATAAATGAAAGCTATTACAGAAAAGCTACGCGGTGTCGAGAGGAAGAGACACAAGTACAAAGAATTGTTTGCTTGCTAGAAAGTTTTGAATGTTTGATCCCCCTAATAATGCTTAAAAAAAATAAACCAAAGTTACATGACTTTACCTAAGAAAGTTGTAGATGCATACTAAAAGAAAATAAAGTAAACATACTCTATATTTACAATGAAAAGGACTTAGTCTTCTACAAGGTAGAAACAAGTCCATTTGCAGCAACTTTGTCATTAGCATCAGGGTCTGCGCGCGGCGTTGTCTGCGTGCACGGCGCTGTGGGTATCTGCCTATGGCTAGGCGCAGGCACTGGTTATCAGTGGGGCAACAGAGGCGCCTGCGCGCTTGTTACTTGGAGCTGTCGAGAACATGGGGCTGACCGTAGCGTTGGGCATTGGGAGGCTTGCCAGGACGCCACGGGGAGCGTCCAAGGGATCATGGGGCATGGCTGGAAAGCCTCCCATGACATTACGCGTGATTCGGAAAAGGGTCGCATCCCAAAAAAAACACTTCGGATGTGTAAGTTCAATATGTAAGCTTGGCGGATAAAATGCTCGCTAAGTGACTGCCTAAGCCTTCCGATTCTGAATCGTGAAAAAATTAGTCTTATTTGAAAAGCCATCTGGTTATGGAATTAAATGTAATTGAGTGTAATATGTATATACACTAAACCAAATTAATTTATAATAATATAATTTAATTTAATGTAAGAATGCTTTTTAACTAATAAAAGGATGAATGTAAAAAAGCGAATATAATATATTCAATTAATTATTTGTAACCCCTAAAGAACGAGTAAGTTATTTCCATTATGATAGAAAATAGACATATAAACGCAACAGAAGCAAGCACCCATGACCATATTCTTACATGTAAACTAGACAAATATAATCAATTACGAGATAGTAACACTAACCTTTTGAAGCTACTGCACAAATCTTCAATAGTGTTCGTGCTCTCCAGGTCTACGGTCTTTTGCTGTGTATCCTGAAGCTCTACGAACGTAATACTTGAGTAGCAAGTATTTCAGTTCAAGAATAATAGTCCTTAGGGTGGCAAAATTTCGGCCAGCAAAGAATGACCCTTTAGGGTTTTTTGCTTTCTTTATATATCCACGTCTTTTAGGTAATCCCTTAACCAAAAACGTTTAGGAGTCTAATACCTACCAAAAACGTGTAGCCAAAAACGTGTAGGAGTCTACTACCCACCAAAAATGTGTAGCAGTCTCCTAACCCACCAAGGATACTATTTTCCTTTTTTAATTTCCTTGTTCTAGAATATTCAGGCACAACAGGGACCACAAATTTAATAACGAGGTTTCCTATTGTGGTATTAATTCAGAATATGAATGAATTAATCCTACCACAATAAATTATAATTTATTCCACTAGAAAACTGTAATTGCACTCCTCTGTTTAATTTCAAAATCATTCATTAAAAACTTATTTAACTTCCCGTGTTAAGATTACAAATACCAATCAAATAAATTAAATTACTGACAATTTAATTCATCGACTAATTTAATCCTTTATACTTCCGCTTAACTTATTTCATGTGACGGATACAAAATCCACCTGCAGGGTTTTCACATGAAAACTTTCAAGCATCCATAAAGGGGTATCATCAATCTCAATGGTCAAGACACGGATTCTATCAACTAATTATTATTTCACAAATGCACTTTGCCATTATTCAATTTACTAGGAATACATTAACTCGCAGTTGAGTCGTACCTTTTAATAAATCAAAACAATGAACGAAACACATTGATCATAACAATCATATCAAGATTAAGAGTATAAGGACATTCAATGAGTTAGAGATGTAGTTTTATATATTCAGCACAAAAATACTTATCTCTACTTGGTCCGTTCAATACACAAAAATGTACTAGCATAAGAAGTTGGAATTGAACCATTTCCATAATCAAGATAGATTATAATTTAATCTTATGCTACAATCATCAAGATACTTTGGCCAGTTTCATCTTTGATTGTGAACATTAACTTTATAACTTATAAGAACCGACAATTTAATCTTCTGCGCATGAACTAAAGCTCCATACACTAAATCGTCTACTATATAAGTAAAGGGCACACAATCTCAATCGTCTACGCACACATTACCCTCACCTAACCTCACTTGTGGGATTTCACTAGGTTTTTTTTTGTTGTTGTTTGCTTTTGTTACATAGATAAATTGAGAAAGTCATATTTTGGTCTTTTACATAAAACTTTTTCTGAATACAGCTTTGTGTAATTGAATATGATATGATTGGATAGACATGGAATTGAAAGAATTACAGAAGGATCATTTTATGATGAATTCATGACACTGTGAATGTTACATGCACTCGAATCTTTGGGCTTTGAAGCTCGTTTTTTCTGTTATCTTAGTTATTTTCTTTTACATTGAACCTCATAAATTGTTAGCACGAGCCTTATGTTGGGAATAAACCCCCTACAGAAATAATATTCACGGTAATAAAAGCGGAACAATAACATAGCACCGATATAGTAATTAACAAGAATAAAAGAGTCACAACGACACCAAGATTTTTAAGTGAAAAATCCTTTTGAATAAGGGAAAATCACGGTCCCCGAGAGAAGCAACTGATATCACTATAGCACGGAATTTTACACTTTGCAGGTCTGAGTAAAATACTCCAAAGACCACTACGACACTCAAAAAAAATAATCCTCTTTTGATATTCTCACTTCACTATAATATCACTCACTCTCTATTTTCTCATAGAGTGTTTTCTTATACCTTGTATGTGAAACCTCACTGTTTCTGTCTAACTCTCAGATATATTTTTCCTGTGAGATTGGTCTGTAGAAGTGAGAAGTTGAAGGCTTCTATTTATAGGAAGATGTGTCGTAACCAAAACCAATTTTGGTCAAAAAACGTGTTTCAGTGCCTGTCACCAATTTTGGTAGATTTTTCTTCTTCATTATGGGGATAGACCCCACAATCTTTTTCTTCTTCATTATGGGGATGGACCCCACAATCTTCTTTTTTCTTTGTTTCATTTATGGGGATGGACCCCACAAATCTCCCCTTCCAGACCCATTCACCTGAAGGAGGTAACACCGGACTTTTAGCTTGAGTGCATGCCGACAAGTTCTTTGCAGAATTCGAACTTGTCTCTTGGTAACACCTTGGTCAGCATATCTGCGGGATTCTCAGTTGTAGAAATCTTCAAGACTTTTAGATATTCATTTTCTACCATTTCTCGAATCCAGTGATATTTCATGCCGATATATTTGGTCCTTGCAAGGTACATGGAGTTCTTGCTAAGGTTTGTTGTACTTTGACTGTCACAATACATGGCATACTCCTTCTGATGCAATCCAAGCTCTTGAAGGAACCGTTTCAACCATATCATCTCCTTGCCAGCTTCACTTCCGGCAATATACTCTGCTTCACTTGTAGAGAATGCGACACACTTCTGCAAACTCGACTGCCATGATATAGCTCCCCCTGAAAATGTAAACAAATATGCAGTAATGGATTTTCTGTTATCAATGTCACCTGCCGTATCAGCATCTGTATAGCCCTTCAATATTGTATATGATCCTCCAAAGCACAAGTAATCTCCTATAGTACCTCTTAGGTACCTGAGTATCCACTTGACTGCTTCCCAATGTTCCTTTTCAGGATTTTCAAGGAATCTGCTAACACCACCAACTGCATCAGCAATATCGAGTCTGGTGCATACCATTGCATACATCAAGCTTCCGACTGTTGAAGAATAAGGAACTCTAGCCATGTTCCCTTTCTCCTCCACTGTTGTGGGACACATCTTCTTGCTCAATTTTAGATGACTAGCAAGAGGTGTGCTGACTGGCTTAGCATTATTCATGTTGAAGCGTTCCAGTACACGTTCAATGTACTTCTCCTGAGACAGCCACAACTTTCTGCTTGTTCGCTCTTGAACTATCTTCATACCCAGAATTTGTTGTGCTGGGCCCAAGTCCTTCACATCAAATGACTTGGACGAATCTACCTTCAACTTTGCGATCAGCCCCTTGTCTTTTCCTATAATTAACATGTCATCCACATACAACAACAATATAATAAAGTTATTCTCAGAAATTTTTTTTGAAGTATACACATAGATCATAATAGGTTTTATATATGTTTGACTTTTCATGAATAAGTCAAACTTCATGTACCACTGCCTTGGTGCCTGCTTCAATCCATCAAGACTCTTATTCAATTTTCACACCATGTGTTCCTTTCCAGCTACTTCAAATCCTTGTAGCTGCCCCATATAAATCTCCTCTTCCAAATCTCCATGAAGAAATGCAGTTTTCACATCCAACTGCTCCTCTTCAAGATCTAGGCTAGCTGCTAAGCTCAAAATTGTTCGAATAGACGTCATTTTTACAACAGGTGAGAAAATTTCGTCAAAATCAATACATTTTTTCTGTTCGAAGCCTTTAACCACCAATTGAGCTTTGTATCTGACCAACTTGCCATTTCCATCTTTCTTGAGTATAAAGACCCACTTACATTTGAGTGGTGTTTTACCCTTTGGAAGTTAAACCAGCTAGTACGTGCCATTTTTCTGCAGAGATTCCATTTCTTCTTGCATGACTTTCATCCACTAGTTCTTTTCTGTATGGGACGACACCTCTTTAAGACTTTCTGGCCCCCCCTCATCACTGATGAGGACATACTCTGTGGCAAGATACCTGCATGACTCTACCCTTAGCCTTTCAGATCTCCTCAGCTGTGGAGGTTGTTCTTCTCCTGAGTGGGGTGCTCCACTTGCTCGACATCATCATCAAGTTGCTTTCTTAGCTCAATAACCTCACCAGATTGCTCCCCCTGCTCGACAACCTCGTCGGACCTACTTTCTGCACTTGTGAGATTGTTAGAAGTAGAAGGGATAATAACAAGGTTAGGAATTATACCATTCTTGGCCTTCTCTGGCATATCATTGGTAGTTCCAACTTCACTTTCTCGGAAGAGTACATCTCTGCTTCTGATGACCTTTTTCTTTACAGGATCCCATAATCTATATTCGAACTCTTCATCTCCTATCCGATGAATATGCAGGGTAAAGATTTATCATCTAGCTTTTTTCTCTGCTCCTTTGGTACATGTGCAGAAACTCTGCAACCGAACACCTTCATATGCGAATAGGGCACCTCCTTGTTGGTCCAAACTCTCTTTGGGATGTCAAACGCCAACGGAACCGATGGACTCCTATTGATCAGGTAACAGGATGTCTGAACTGCTTCATCCCAAAATGACTTAGGCAGTTTAGTCATTCTGAGCATGCTTCTCACCTTCTCCACTATGGTGCGGTTCATCATTTCGGCTATACCATTGTGTTGTGGGGTTCCACGAATTGTCTTTTCATGTTTGATCCCATGGCTCGAACAGTACTCTTCAAATTCCCTTGAAGTGTACTAACCTCCATTGTCATTTCGGAGACACTTTAGCTTTTGGCCTGTCTCCTTTTCCACCAGTGTCACTCCTCCTCTTTTCGGGTAAGACTTTACTAAACCCTTTTTAACGGATAAAAGACTTAATAAAACTCGAAAAGGGGTTTTTAATTTTTGAAAGTGACAAAGATAGGATTTGAAAGGGAAAATTTAGAGTCGCCACCTGATAACGGATTCCGGTGTGTCAGGCCCCCATTTTAGAACTTAGACTCAAAGCGAAGTTCATACCAGAGATTTGGGTAAGGGGGTTCAGTTGACTCGGGGAGAAGGTATTAGGCATTCCCCGGGTCCCTTGAAAGTCACGGTTGCGTACTCGACTTAGTTGGCTTTTAATACATTTGGATTGAGATAAACAAAACACACAAGAGGTTTGAGGTCATTCCCACCTAATAAAGTAGGAAAATAGAACCAATATACTACGAGTTTCACTTTTGGTCTTCATTTACAAATACCTCGGGGCATTCCCCGGAATGTTAAATACATAAGTTTTTCGGGGCATTCCCCGGATAAATTTAACTAGGGAATGACCTCTCACCTCAAAAATTAGCAAACGTCCTAGTATTGCCTACCTAAGTGTGATCGGCCTAAACATGCTACTAGCGAGCAATGTAATAAAATAAGAAAAAGAGATCTAAAATAAAGGAAGATAAAAGTTCAATTCATGGCTTGTTCTTTTAACTTTTATTTCATGCATTTAACCAAACCTGACCCAAAAACCCACGAAAAGACAGGAAAAGGAGCGAAATGGTATCGCCAGTGGGGATATGCTATCGCACATCCCTCGTGCGAATCGCATTCTGCGCATAAGGGTCGCAGATCAGAATAAAATCTTAGGTAGTGTCCAGTGTCAAAATGCGATCCTATTTGCGATCGCAAATCGTGTTTGCGAACCGCATATTGCACGCAGAGATCACAAATCAGAACAGAATCCTGGGTAAGGTTCAAATTTGCAATAATCAATTCAAAATGCGGACCGCATATCAGTTATGCGGTCACAGATTCACCTCCAAAAACAGATTGGTCCGATTTTTAAAAGCTAGTTTATGCTATACAACTCTCATCTAATAAGCTCAGGAAACGAACATGAAGCTTTCAACAGTCGCAACACAAGAAATCAAATGCAAACAACAACCCAACACTATCCCTCGGCGACAAAACAGAATCATCAAATGACAACCACAGAAGCATCAAATGATGAAACAAACTATAAAAAATGACAAAAACGGAATTAAACGAGAATCAAAAGATGAACTTGAGTGAGAGTTCATTTTTGTTAAAAGTCACTTCCAACGAGTACAATGATGCTAGATCGTAATGAAAATCAGTTCCGCAGCAGGGACCGTGAATCGCTGAACCCGACCTTAATGAACTTCGAGCAGAAGCTCTAATCGACAACTGGAGATTTCCTTTAAACTCTGGTTTTTGCAATCGACATTGAATTGAAAGGATGAAACGAAAAAGAGTAAAAGAGATATATTCTTTATGTGTTTTTTTTTGTGGTTTTATGGATCTTCACAGGACTAAAGCAAGAAGAGAAGCATAAAGTTTTCTATCTCCCCCAAAATTGAAAATCCCCTTTTTTTCAAAACCCTATATGTTCTTGTTCCCCAAGAAAAACGAAAAATCCTCTCCTCTAGAAGAATCTCCTCGCTTCTGTGTGTAATTGAGTGCAGGATCG
>MCJB01051446.1:4481-20825 GCA_002018475.1 Nicotiana obtusifolia | reverse complement strand
GGGGGGGGGGGTGTTACTTTTTCAATTCAGTATTGTTAAAGGGTAGGGTACCTCTTCCTGTTTCCAGTGGGGAAAGAGTTCATCCAGTGCCCGGGGCTCAAATACGTTTCCTGACAAGATATGAGCACCTGTCCAATCCAATCAAAATCAAATTAACAACCACAATTAATTTCATTTTTTAGAATATAAATGGAGTATATAAATTAATGTACCCAGTTCAGCTCCTTTCTCAACAACACACACAGATAAATCAGCGTCCTTTTGTTGGCACAACTGTTTGAGCCTAATAGCAGCTGATAACCCAGCAGGTCCACCTCCAACTATTACCACATCGTATTTAATTGCTTCTCTACTATCCGATTCGCTACTACTACTACTACTACTGTAACTCCTAACCGAACTTTGATTCCAAGATTCTAATTTTGACTTATGGATAAAGCTTGAATCTTTACCCAAAATTGAATTAAGTGAATATGGAGGCTGTGCTGATCTATAGAGGGTTTTTGAACGACATAATAATTTGAATTTCGAAGATGAAAAATTGATGAACCTGTACATGATGACTCAGTGTTTTCAGTTGAGTATGGAACTATGAAGAAGATGATACGATATGCTACTGCTACAAGTTTGGAAGATGCTAATGCTGTGAAGTTGGTGATATTATTAAGGAAAATTGTAGGAAAATTGTAGTTATTTTATAAGTAACTTATTACAAAAATTGGTCCATTCATAAAATATTATTAATAATTAGTCAATTAGTTATTTGTAGTCAAAAAAGTTAAATTTTTGCTTTCTTTGAGTGGGTGTTATTAGAATATATTGGGTGCATCTTAAAGAGCTTGAATCTGTATTTTAGGATGATTTGGTGGAGTTTTGAGGTAATTTGAATTGAAAATTTGGAGTAGAAGATGAACGTGAAAAAATAATATGTGTATCATATATGTATCATATTTGTGTCAAATGTATATCACATTTATATCCATGTATACCTGCATGTGAGATACATGTGTGATACATTTTTGATACATGTGTCGCAGAAGAACTTTATGAACTCGATTTTAACTATGAATTTTGATACTAATTCAGTTCAAATCACCTCCAATCTTTCTCAAATTTTGTATATGGACTCATCTATATGTTTTCAATGAATCTCAATCATACCCATTGAAAAAAGTCCTTTTTTTGCTTATATTTTTGGAATCTTGTATATATTTTTTTTTGTATTTCATCACCTTATTTGCTACCTCATTTATGAAATTTTCTTTCCGTCTTGCATCTAATGTTGCTAATCACGCTTAAAAATATGGTAGGAGATCTTTATGTGTGATTCTTGGATCGAAAGAACCTTATTTCTTTGGGTTTTTAATTTTTATATGTGCTTGGCTAGTTTTGGTAAGTCTATGATTAATGGCTAGAGATTGGTAAGTTGGGACTTTTTTGGGACATTTCTGTAAGATTCCCTATTATAATTACCCAATTACTTCTTCTACGTTATACTCTGTTTGGATCATTGTTACTCATCGTTTTATAATGTATTGTATTGTAATGTACTGTATTGTATCATATTGTTTTAGGATCGACGTTTGGATAGATTGTATTGTTTGTAATTGTTAAATAACATTTTGCTGTTTGGTTTGACTGTATCGTTCTGTACTGTAACTGATAAGTTTACTAAAATATTCTCAGTTGTTTAAATATTAAATTTATCAAGAATTACGCATAAAAATAACTAAAGAAAATCTCTTTCTACTAATTTATTATATGACTTATAAATAGATCAAGCAATTAAATTCATGCAAATTCCAATAAAATTAGTGGCAAGTTAATAACATTTAAAACAATAATAAGTACACTCCATTCCTAACTAGATCATAATAATAATTAGACATGGCAGAACAAAGATAATTAGAATTGGAGATAAAATCAAATTAGGAGAAAAACGAAACAAAAGAAGGCAAAACACCTTTGACGTTATAGTTGGAAGCGGCAGAAGATCTGGAAAAAAAGGAACGAAGACAAAGTAGGTTATAGTTAGAGATTTGGAGTTAAAATAAAAAAAAAAGGTAAAGGGTAAAATAGAATTATGGAGTAATAAGTTAGGGCATAATTGGAAAGAAAAATAGAAGACAATCCCATCACACGAAATCAGTTGTTTCAAAAAATGGAATTTTTTATTGTTCCGGTACAATAGATTTAACAAATACAACCAATTTTAAATAATCAAAACAAATATTATTCTGGGATAACAATACAATATGGTACAATGGGTAACAACCATCCAAACAAGTTGTTAGTCCAATTAGTTATGTTGTACGAAGACGACCTCAATGGGCCGACTCATCGACAAGCAGAATCCAGAAAAGATCGAAGAAATGATATCAAAAGAGATCCTGTGGCCTCACGACCAAACCGGGAACGACATCTCCCATATGTTAGAACTACTGCTGCATCCTCATCTCGCCACGAAGAAGGCCCACCCCGATAAAGAACAGGGACTCACCGGAATGAGAGAGGTATGCCTCCTTACTATCCACTCACAATTTTTGCGTGTCACCTATAGAGATCGTCTACGCCTTGGAAAAGCTCAGACTAAAGGTAAAGTGGCCACAAAAGATGAGGTCGGATCCAAATACTAGCAAATCAGACACCCTCTGCGAGTTCCATCACAAGTGAGGACACAAAACCGAAGATTGCATCGCCCAAAGACAGGAGGTCGTAAACATGCTATGACAGGGACACCTCAGAGAATTGCTGAGCGATCGGAGAAGGACCAACTATGCCAGGGGACGCGAACAACATCAAGGACCGCCAAAGCCACCCTCGCCAGCCCGCACCATCCACATGATCATCGGTGGCGGGGATGACGCTTCCATCAACAGCGTGAAGTTTACCACAACCCACAAGCTCCAACGGTCGATCACCCACGAGCGGTATGGAGAACTCGAAGAAAGTATCATCTTCAATAAGTCAGATTCCAACGGTTTGGCTTTCCCTCACTATGATGCTCTTGTTATCACTTTACGAATTTTAGATACCGATGTAAGGTGAATTATGGTAGACGATGGGAGTGGCGCGTGTATTATCCATCCTCGAGTACTCGCTCAAATGAAACTCGAGGACAAGATAGTGCCACGCTGCATCACACTAACAGGCTTTAACAATGCAGTTGAGCGAACATCTGGCGAGATCACACTCCCCGTCCTGGCGGGTGGCATCTCTATAGAGACCACATTCCACATCATGGACTAGGACGCGGCATACAACGCCATAATAGGGCGAC
The DNA here is from genome assembly GCA_002018475.1 of Nicotiana obtusifolia. Classification (NCBI taxonomy): domain Eukaryota; kingdom Viridiplantae; phylum Streptophyta; class Magnoliopsida; order Solanales; family Solanaceae; genus Nicotiana; species Nicotiana obtusifolia. The sequence goes on along the minus strand of MCJB01051446.1, from coordinate 17,545 downwards.
CATGGATACACACCATAAGAGCTATACCCTCCAGCTTATACCAAGTTATTAAATTCCCAACTCCACGGGGCATATTCAGTATACGAGGGGAGCAGCGCACATCTGAGGAATGTTACCACATCGCCCTAGAATGCACGACCACCCAACAAACAAAGGATAAAGAAAAAGAGGCATAGTAATCAACAAGGTCGAGGTCGGTATGCGATGACGGCGAGGACTTCGTCAGAGACCCTGATATGATCGAGGCCGCAGGATCGACCATAGAGGACCTCGACCCAGTTCAATTGGACAACAATGACCACGACAAGAAAGCTTATATCGGCTGCAAACTTTAGGAACCAAGTAAGTTTCGTAAATTTTTAATTGATAACTCATACTTGTTTGCTTTTAGCCATGCACATATGCCAGGTATCCCAAAGGAAATCGCGATGCACAAATTGAACGTCGATCCAATCTACCTTCCCGGTGAGGCAAGTTAGGCGTAAGTTCAACTCCGTAATTAATGACGCAGTACGCGAAGAAGTAAAAAATTATTGGAAAATGGATCCGTCAGGGAGTTGAAGTATCCCCAATGGGTCGCCAACGTAGTAATGGTGAAAAAGAAGAATGGAAAATGTCGAACATGCGTAGATTTCACTTAATTAAACAAAGCTTGCCCCAAGGATTCATTTCCATTACCTCATTTCAACCAACTCATCGACTCAACAGCTAGGCATGAGCTACTAAGTTTCTTGGATGCTTACTCGGGCTATAATCAGATCCTCATGGAGGAATAGGACCCGGAAAAAACCACCTTCATCACCCACTAAGGGACGTACAGCTACAGGGTCATGCCTTCGGATTAAAAAATGCGGGGGCAACTTACCAAGGGCTGGTGATGAAAATGTTCAAAGAACAACTTGGAAAAACGATGAAAGTCTACATCGACGACATGCTGGTCAAATCCAAAAGAAAAGGAGATCACATCGACCACTTAAGAGAAGCCTTCGGCATACTCAGACAATACGTCATGAAACTGAACCCCGAAAAATGTGCATCTGGCATGCCTAAGGAAACTTCTTGGGTTTCCTAGTGTCGCAGCGAGGTATCGAGAGCAATCCCGACCAAATCAAGGCCATCGAAGGGATACTAGAGCATTTGACCACCAAAAAGCAGGTCTAGAGGCTGACTGGCCGTATCACCGCCCTTTCGAGATTCATCTCACGATCCTCCGATAGGTGCCACAAGTTCTTCGGCATACTCAAAAAGGAGAACGACCTCCAATGAACCCCTGAGTGCATCCAAGCCCTGAAGCAGTTAAAGGTGTACTTGTCCTCACCACCGTTGCTCTCAAATCCAAAACCAGGACAACCACTCCTTGTATATCTTGCCATGTCCGAAGTAGTTGTGAGCGCAGTCTTAGTCCGAAAAAATAAAGGTACGCAATCTCCCATCTCTTACATTACCAAGACACTAGTCTACGCCGAGACCAGATACCCCCATCTTGAAACACTGGATTTGGCCTTAGTTGTAGCTTCGCAAAAGCAGAGACCGTATTTCCAATTCCACCCCATCTCGGTCGTCATGACTTTTCCCTTAAGAAGCATTTTACATAAGCTCGGACTATCGGGCAGATTGGCCAAATGGCCATCGAACTAAGCGAGCACGATATTACATATCGGCCGCGAATGGCAATAAAGTCACATGTCCTTGCCGACTTCAGTGCGTAAATAGTGCCCGAAGTCGAAAAGGAAGCCGTCCACGCTTCTTCCCAAACACAAGATCTCTGGGTCTTGTACACCGACGGCACGTCGAACGCATCAGGGTCTGGGCTGGGACTCATACTTGAAGTCCTAACAGGCGAAGTAATTCGCCAGTCCATAAGGTGCCCCAAACATGATTAATAATGAGGCCGAGTATGAGGCCTTAATTGCAAGAATGAGACTAGCACTCAAATACGGGGCAAAGCGGCTAATATTGCGCTACGATTCTCAGCTCATGGTCAACCAAGTCATAGGGACTTTCCAAATCAAGGAGCAAAGGTTACAAAAATACCAGACCGAGATTTGCAAACTACTACCCAAGTTTGATGAATATCAGCTCGACCAGATTCCCCGAGCACGGAACATTGAGGCGGACGACCTCACTAAATTAGCATCAGCCTCCAAAAACATTACAACTGGAGACCGAAATGTGGTCCACCTCCTCAACTCGACGATAGACCGAATCGAGGTAAGAACTATAAACTTGTATTGGGACTGGCGCAACAGTATTATTGCATATTTGTAGGACGGTGTACTCCCCAGTGATAAAAAGGAGGCCAATAAGCTGCGAATGGAAGCGGCCAGATACAGTATCATTCACAATGAACAGTACAAAATATGGCAGCCGTCTGGAAAAATGCTTTGGCCCAAATCAGATGCAGCGCGTCCTTGAAGAAGTACATGAAGGCCACCGTGGAGCTCACTCCGGAAATCAAGATTTGGTTAGATGCCTTATACGAGCGGGGTATTACTAGCCCACCATGAAAAAAGAGGCCACAGATTTCGTGAAAAAATGCGAAAATGCCAGAAGTACGTCCCATTGATCCACCAAGCAGGCGAACAACTACACTTAGTAACGTCCCCTTGGCCGTTCATCAAATAGGGAATGGATATCGTGGGCCCCCTCCCAGTAGGACGAGGTAACGTACGATTTCTCTTGGTTTTAACTGACTATTTCTATAAATGGGTGAAAGCAGGAGTATTCTCCCAAATATGCGAACAAGAAGTGATCGCCTTCATATGGAAAAACATCATATGTTGTTTCGGTCTCCCTAAAGAAATTAGCTGCGACAACGGACCTCAATTTATAGGAAAGAAGATCGCCGACTTTTTCGAAAAATGGCACATCAAAAGAATACTCTCAACGCCTTACCACCTCGCGGGCAACGGGCAAGCTGAATCCTCCAACAAGTCAATTATGAACATCATGAAGAAGAAACTCGAAGACGCCAAGGGACCGTGGCCGGAAATATTACCAGAAGTACTCTGGGCCTACCGAACAATGCCAAAAACGAGCACAGGGGAAATGCCATACTCATTAGTCTATGGGACTGATGCAGTAATGCCAGTCGAGGTTGGGGAGCCCAACTTAAGATACTTCCATGAAAGCGGACCCAAGAATGATGACAGTAGAAGGCAGGAGCTCGACGAAGTCGGGGAACGAAGAGATATGCCTACGTGAGAATGCTCGCCCAGAAGCAACAAATAGAAGACTACTATAACAAAAGGGAAAAGATCAGGCCATTCGAAGTCGAGGAATACGTGCTTAAAGCTAAAACACAAGCAAGCTAAGACCCAGGGGACAAAAAACTAAAACAAACTAGGACGACCCCTACAAAATCACGGCAGCAGCAAACAAAGGGTCATTCACACTAGAAACAATGGAAGGAAAGCGACTACCAAACAACTGGAACATTACACACCTCAAGAACTTCAACTTTTAAAGGATGAGGTCCCCAAAATTGCACTTGTTTTTCCTTACTCGAGTTTTGTCCCAATTAGGTTTTTTCGAGAAGGTTTTTAACGAGGTGATGACGGGGATACTTCAGGATAGAAGTACACACAGACGAAGGAATTGGACGGCTACTTCATTTCTCGATCTCTCACTATTTTTCCAGTTCAACCAATGAAGGGACTAGATAGACTGGGATTGGACTGAAATACCAGCCAGCACTCGAAAAATATATAAATCTCTCCAAGAATATGAACAAAGCACAAGTACATGAATTTTATTTCGGCTCTCCCCAAGCACAGGTTATATTCGACCTCGTTCGAATTAACACCTAATCAGCCCACGGCCTTAAATAAATTAAGGTTACATTCGATCTCGTTTGAATTGACACCTAATTAGCCCACGGCCTTAAATAAATGAAGGTTACATTCGACCTCATTTGAATTAACACCTAATCAGCCCACGGCCTTAACTAAATAATGGTTACATTCGACCTCGTTCAAATTAATACCTAATCGGCCCACGACCTTAAATAAATGAAGGTTACATTCGACCTCGTTCGAATTAACAACTAATCGGCTCACGACCTAAAATAAATGAAAATTACATTCGACGTCGTTAAAATTAACACATACTCGGCCCAAGGACTTAACTAAATGAAGGTTATATTCGATCACGTTCAGATGAACACCTAATTGGCCCTCGACCATAAATAAATATGTGACATGTTCGACCTTGTTCGAACCAACACCTACTGGCCCTCGGCTATAATCAAACCTAGGGTTCGTTTCAACCTCGTTCAACCTACTCGAGCAAATTTATTATGACAAAGGTAACCAAGCAACAAAATCAAAAAAGCGTACAAACCCGAACAAGGAAAAAGAATCAGGTACAAATAACAAAACTAACATTTCATACTTAGAATATTATTTACAAAGGCTCGAATACACGCCTACAAAAATACACACGTATGCGGCTAAACAAAAAAGAAGAACAACTAATCACAGCCTGACCCAGCAACACCTCCAGCTTGATCGCCCAGACTATCTCCACCTACCTCTTCGCCATCGCCATCGCAGCGAGATACTCACCCTCGTACCAAGCATGCTTTTCAATCTGATCCACGCCCGTATTCTCCTCGTCATCACCGGCTTCCGGTGTGGCGAGATCATAGCCACAAGCCGAGCTTTACGTGCCTTAGCACGAGCATCCTTGAAGTTGTCTTCTGAAACATCTCCCGCCTCCATCAGATCCCAGAATATATCTAGCTGGGCCTCGGCGTGAATCCATTCCTCGTACAAGTCCTACAGAACATCAGGAAAAGCAGAAGCACAGGAAGTGGACGATTGAGCCAATAACTGCACCTTCTCGACCTCGAGAGCAGCAACTTGATCACTAAGGCCCGAAGCCTCTTTTTCCAGCTCCCCTATCCGCTCATCAAGTCGTTTCTCTTTAATCTTTGGCCATCTCTAGAGCACTCTTCTGCTCAGAACGAAGAATGCCGTTCATGATCTCCAAAGCCTCCGCTTTTCTTGCAGCCGACAACTGGGCCAACTCCGCCTTCTTTAAGCCCGCTACCTTTGCAGCAACCTCTCAACTCAGAGCGTCCGCTTTTCGTTGAAATTCCTCGAGCTCGACGTGCAACGAAAGCACCTGGGCCTGAAAAACGGCGCATTGGGCCTCGACCCTATTACTCACCTTAAGTTCTCTTTGTTTGTCCCTCAACGCCTCCTCGAGAATGCTGCATTTTCTGATGACCCTCATCAACTCGTCATCTTTCTCCTTCAGTTCACCTTGGAGAGCCTGGAAATTGCCGCTCCCACAAAACCGCCTGCAGATCTCGCGGTGCTTATCACAGTATTCGCGATATTTCCGCTCCATCTTCTGGAAAATGGCCTTACGCCTCTCCTCTCGTCGGGCACTCTCGATCTCCAAAATCATGATCTGAAAAAAATATAGAAAATGAGGAGTAAGAATGAAACTTTGTGCTCGACATAAAAAACGGAGAGAGATCGAAAAGCTCCCCTAAGAGCGAGGCCAGCTATGCTCCTCGATAAAGTGGCTTCCTTAAGCTTCTCAAGGGTTTTACCCTCCACTTCAGAACAGAACGGACCAAGAGAAGGGACCACGTCCTCCGTGTCAACCACCAAATCCCGGTCCAAGGGGATCGCAATAGTTCGTGTGATCCCCTCCAATCTCACCTCAAGTCGGGTGAGTCCATCCCCTATCATCCTCACTTCCTCGGCATCCATATTGGAGCCCGTCTTGTAACCTTCTTCGGCTATGATTTTTCCTCTTGTGTCGACCTTGGAAGAAGGATCGTTGGCTGGTAGCGAGCCGATGGCTCATTTCGCTGTAAGTCCTCAGGGACTCTCCCCCACAGCCCTTCAAAATCCACATGGTCTCAAGGAGAGAGTACCATCCTCGGCTCGCGATGACGGCAGAATCATGGGCAGTAATTCAGTGGCGTCTTCATGTTCTATGGTCGCCGTTTGTCGGATGACAAAATCCCCCATTACCGAACTCGCCGCCCGGACAGCTCCTTTGCCAACATCCACAGATCGCCTCTTACGGGGAAACAAGTTATCACCATTCGGCGACGATTCCTCCTCATCGTCCTCGTCTACTAGGTGATGCAAAGGGGAAGTCGAAAGTCCTGCTACAGGTGTAGTCGACGACTGAGCAGACCTCACCGCAACAGAAGGAAAAGAAGCAGCCTTCGGCCTTCTCAAAGATCCTCGGGTTGAAAAAGAAAAATTAGAAGACTTTCACTTCCTGTACAAACCGTAATGAGCATGTGACCATGAGGTCAAAACTTTATAGACAATAAATAATAATTATATATGTATAAATGAATACATATAGATGAACTCGCCGGTCACGGAAGGAGCAGGCCCGAATTTCTTGATAAAGGTCGGCCATTCATGAATCTGGACTGTGTGAGGCAAAACCTAGCTGACCTAGTCATGAATATCCCCAACCAAGGGAGGGGGCGAAGTCTCAGCTGCCCGAAGAAGGGACAGAATGTTAGATTACGACTAAAACGGCCAAAACAAATGCTCGGCAAAAAGATACTTACGGGCGTAATTCTGAGCCTCAAGGAATCTGCTCGCGTTGAATTCCACGTCCTCTGTCTTGACGAAGAAGTAGCTAGAATTGGCGATTTACCTTATTGTCCATCTTCACCACCAGACTTTTACTTGCTTGATGGCGGAGGTGCAACATCGTCCCCCAATAGAAACTAGGGGTGAAGAGATGCATCAGGTGGCGAAGTGAGACCCCACAGCCACCCAACTCCGCATATTTCGTCAACATATGGATAAGCTTGTAGATGTAAGGGGAGATTTGGGCAGGGCAAACACCGTAGTAATAGCAAATGTCCTCCGCCAATGGGACAAGAGGAAGGGAATAACCAACATAGAACGGATATGCGTAGAACGCGTAATATCCGGGGTGATGTATCTATACCACATCGCGCCGCGCTGAAACCAGATCGATATGAGCAGGAATTTTGAACCTTGCCCTAAGCTCAGTGAGATCGACCTCGTTCATCACTGACTCCAAGGCCTCAGGATCATCTTCAGGCAACTTTGAAAAGTCGGATCTAGCCATTTCACTATGAGAGATTATTTCCTCCACCGTAGGAAATTTCTCGTCTTCAAGAGCAACAGAAACACCATTGTTGTGAGGAGGCATGCGCACTGTCAAAGGGTTAGGGTTACCAACCATGCCAGAACCAGAGGGTGCGTTAACCATATTCTTGAGGGAAGATGTTTTAAACACAGAAGGGTTGGAAGCAACATAAATCACTGGAATAAGGGGAGTGGATACGCAACAATGAAGGAGACGCAGGGATTCGATATCAAGAGTATACAAAACAAACACAAATGGCCTCAGGTCCTTATTTATAAGATTTCAAGCATCAGGACCAAGAAATCAGGCCATCATTACCCAGCGCAGGTGTCGAAACGACAGAGATGCGGGAAACGATGCAAAGCATCGGGAAAACGGGTCACAGTGACATATGATATCATGACGTCACTCTGAAATAACGCGACCCCAAAGGTTGCGGTTCACGAAAGGTCATGTTGCCACCTCGTCTAAAGCATCATTATCCGACTTGCTCGCCCAATTTTGTCAACCACGACAAACAGAGTCCGCTCATCAAGGGCGTCTGGGCCTCAATACGCGGAGGAACTAACTGTATGGGCCAAAATCTACCCCAGGGGTATTTGGTCTAATATGACCTTAAGGTAGGTCGATCAGAAGGCAGCAAAATTCATGGCCGAGGTGCCAACCACGGTGGGGGTCAGGCATTGCGTAAAGAATAACAACGGCGAGTTTTAGGAATAGGATATTAGAGAGAGTATTTCTTGTGAATATTCCCTACATTTGTACTATTAGGATTTACTAGGGATATATGTTGAATATATAAGGAAAAAGAAAAAGGAAGAAGGTCATGTAATATTTATTAGATAAGAACACTTTTGGGAAGAAGATTCTCTCTCTTACAAAAATACAAAGATTACCTTTTGATAAAGATTTTTGCTCATATTATTCCAAACTTTTCCACAAGATCCGAGGATTGTTCATACGAATCTTGAACCTTTCTGTCACTCATCATTGTCAGGGGAAATATTCGTCTAATCCATCCATTATTGGGTGAATCATTCTCCTTATTGCTTAAATGCCATTTATTGCAATTTATTGTTAGTTACATCTCCATTAATGTTCATGCTTTAAGAGTATTTTGCACTTATTGTCATCAATCATTCACGGGATGTGTCCCTATCCCCTGCACGTTTTCGAGATTAGCCTCTAGAATTATTATCCTTAACTAGATTTAATCCATAATTACATATATTTAATAGTTTAACCGGAAGTTATATTTTTTTGGTCAAATAATTATAATGTTAGTGTTTTTTAAGTACTTATTTAACTTTCCTCTCGCAAGACATGTATTTTGTAATTAACTTATTATTGTCCAGCTTGAAAAAATGTTGGTGTGTTTCCTGCAACTTCTTACGAGAAATTGTTTCTTCTCTTATAACCCATATTATAGTAATTATTATCGTATGTTATTGGGCTAAAATGGCCCGTATATACTTTTAGCATGAAGTGATATTGTACGTTTTAGGTCAAACCCGTATGATTTTTTCTAAAAGGCCTCACACCATTAATAGATGCTTATACCTTATATGTAAACTCTCTATCTTTTTTATCAATGTGGACTTTATTCGCACACCCAATAATCTCTCCTCAAACTAAGTTCTAGCCCACTGCCACAATTCATGTGTCCCCCTCGAACTAAGTTCCATGTGATCCATTACCATGATCCACGGGTTAATTTTTGAGATTCACTATGTGTCACTCACATCGTCAGAATATTTGACTTCCAGCATCATACTCGTCCCACCGAACATGGACTCTGATATTAGTTGTTGAGCTAAATTGGCCCATATATACTCTTTGAAAAAGTTAGTAAAGCTTATTCCTTTGACTGAAAGATACAAACTCATCGTCTAAAAGATCTTGTACAAATAAAAATAAAAAGTGAAACAAAAGAATTAGAAACATTCTGTTTAGTAAATTAGGAGCCCATTTGGATTAGCTGACTGTAACTATCTGATAAGCTTGAAGTGTTGAAACTGATGTTTTAAATAAGTACTTACGTGTTTGAGTAGAAGTGTTGAAACTGATAATAAGCACTTAATGTGTTTGGTAAAAAAATATTGATAAGCTGTTTTTGTATTAAAAGGACTAAAATACCCTTAAAACTTGACAAAACATTATAAATTAAAAAGTTTATTTTTAAACAAAAGTGTAAACAACAAATATGGAATGAAGAGAAAGTTAGAAAATTTATTCTGGAAAAAGTATCTTGGGAATTACAAAATATTATTAAGGATAAATTAGTAAATAATTTGGTCAAACTAAAAGTGCTTATAAGTTCAAAAACCATAAGCAGTGTTTTAAAAGGTGTTTTCGGGGCGAGCCCGGGGGCGAGGCGCACCAAAATCGCCCTGAGGCGATGGTGTGGGGCAAAAGTCTCGAGAGGCATACGCCCGGGAGTTTGCCAGAGACTTTTTCAAACTAAAACAAGATTTGTTGAATAAGTCCTTCATATAATACCCTAATTCTCAAAAGCTAGCTTGGTAATTACTCAAAAGTTTTAAAAAGAAACTGAAATGTATTAAATTTAAAAGTCAAGACCTCTTTTATTGATTGAAGACCTAATTCATGGTCTTTCCCAAATTCTTTATCTTGTCTGTCGGCCTGCTAATATCTCCTAAAAGCAACGAATATTCAATTTTTTCTTTTTACAAATATAAAGAGAACTACATTCTCCTTCATAGAAGCAAGTTTAAAGTTCAAATTGCAGGATAGTCATCCTTTTTGTTTTTCCATGTGGAAAACTTTATTCTTTTCGACTGAAGTTAATTGTGCTTCTAATTAGCATATAATAAATTGTTTCAAGTAGCTTTTTATGGGGATGGAGCACATCTATATATATTTTTTTCACATATTTATAACTTTCTTCAATTGTTACGCAGTTTTACCTATTTATAAATATTTACTGTAATTATATTATTTTATAAAATATTAAAAATTAAATACCTATGGGGCTTACAGCCTGTGCCTCGGGGCTTACGCCTCGCTGAGACATATGTTAAACGCCTGGCCTTAAGCCCACGCCTTTTAAAACTCTTGCCATAAGTTGGGGGTGACCAGCTTATGACTTGTGAGTAATTTTAACTTATAAGCACTTGGCTCATAAGCACTTTGGGTGTTTACCAAACAGGTAGATAAGCCAAAAAATGCTTATAAGTCAGTTTGGCTAGCTTATAAGCTTAGCCAAACACCCTCTAAGAGTCCTCTAATTGACACCTACTCCCTCCATTTCAATTTATGTGAACCTATTTGATTGGGCACGAAGTTTAAGAAAACATAGAAGGCTTTTGAACTTATGGTGTAAAATGAGGCATTTATAATTTGCGTGGCTATAAATCTTTGCATAAAGATAAATTGTTTCCAAATAAGGAAAAGAGTCATTCTTTTTTGCATGGACTAAAAAGGAAATAGGTTTACATAAATTAAAACGGAGAGAGTATTATTTTAATTAAAAATAAAAACCGAGTCCTCTGACTGAGCATGTTGACTGACGTGCTTATGGATAGGTTTCTCATTTTCATGGAATTTTCATGTTAATATATGCTCTCTATGCGTCAAGTTCTTCTGAGATACAAATATATATCTTCTTTTAGGAGGAAATACAAATTAGATGCAAGATGTTTAAAAACATGTACAAAAAGTGTAGTCGAAAACTCTATACCTTACCGTTTAAATGTGCAGCGACTTAAAAATATAGATACAGAAGATGTTAAAAGGTTAAGATATCTTTGTGACCACAACTCGGGTGAATTGTTAGTTGTTTACCCTTAAAGCCGGATAACAATTGAATTTGTTCGTGGTGCTAAGGATCCGTGAATCAATTTGATACAATGCAAAATATAATGTAAAATGATTAAAAGATAATAGGTAAAAGGAAATAACCAAACCACAGAGATAGGATAGCTGGCGACGAAATACAAGAAATAGACAAAACTTGATGAACAGTGTTAACAGCGATGAATAGTAATAATTATAGTATTTTCTCTCAGAATGTGTTGTTCTTTACAGAAGAGATTGAATGCCCTTCTTATAGGTAGCTAAAAGAGCCCTAAACATGGTAAAAGTCTAATTACAGAGTAAATCCCTTTAATTACGGGATAAAATATCCTAAAATGGTGCCTCAACGTCTATAACGGTTGAGATATTTACTCCTGGCGAGATATCAGGAATTCACGAAATATTCGGTTGAAATTAACCTTCCGCTATGAGATGTGCTATCGGTCAATATCGGTTGGCCCGTCTCGGCTGCTCCAAATACGTGCTCGACTTGCTGACCTCGGGTCGAGACAACCCGGTCTCGTATCGTATTCGGGCCCGACCCTTCTCGAGCAGTCGATCGCACTTGACCCAATACAGATAGTCTCCTCGTTTATTGGAGAGTAAAGACAAAAAACGGTATGAATCGTCATTCTTCAAATACTTTGATTAAGTAGTCGACATATCCTTTAAACATGACACGCAGTCAAAGCCATCAAACCGTTTAACCCTAAAAGGACCTTTTGCGTGACGGTAGTGCTGTGACGCACATGATCATTGACAGGAGACATCATTATCTGTCTCGTCTGCAGAGACCTGTGCATTTAATGCATGCATTTAATGTTTGTATACCTCGTGTTCTGAACCGCCGCCGTGTCAGAAAGTATAAATACTTCTTTCCCTCTTTGCGTTTTATTACTTTGCTTTCACGCTGATTACCCAATTACTTCCTTAAGCTTTTTTTTCACCAGAGAAAGAAAACTTTTAGTCTTCTTCACCAGAAAATCCCTTTTCACCTTTGTTTCTTGCTTCCGCTACTTCAATGGCCAAAACTTCAAAATCAGGTCTGTTGAAGAGGTTGAGCCCTCCCGTGCCGAGGAACCCTCTATAGAGCCTCCATTGAAGGATTTCATACCAGCGGGATGCTTCATAGGCTCCGACTTCAAGGTCGAGAAGCCTTCCCCGGTGGCTGGCCGTGGCGAACCGGTTTCTGAGTACGTCAGTTCGATCACCTCAAAACATCTTGAAAGGGTGAAGGCTGAGTACCATTGGGCTGACAAGGAGGTAATAATCCCTTCTCAGAACGAAGCCATTACCACATATGTGGAGGGATACCTTAGTGTATATACTTATCCGTTCACACTAGGACCTATAGACCCTCTAATCATCGAGTTTTGTAGGAGGTACGAGGTCATTCTAGGTCAAGTCCACCCTTCTGTGTGGCGTATAGTTTACCTTTTCCATTTTTTCGTAGATAAGATCGAGGGGGGGCATCCTTTTACCCTCGACCATTTGCTTCGATTATACAGTCCCCGGATGTTCCGAGGGGGGCTGATTAAACTAGCTCGCCGGGCCAGCAAGGCTCCGTTCTCGAGCATTGACGAAGATAGGGATCGGGGCTGGATAAGCCGATATGTTCGAATTAAAACTTCTGACCTGATCCTTGCCGATAGTATGCCATTCCCCGAGAAGTGGAACATGAAACGTAAGTGCTTCTCTATTTATCCTTTTTCTATACTGTCTTTGAATGCATAACCGATGTGTTATGATGTGCAGCCGTTTCCCAGGAACCGACCGCAATCGAGGACTTGACGGAGTGGGTCAGGAAAGTCGTGGCCCAGAGGTCCTATTCCAAGCGGGCCTGGAGAGAGATATCAAAAGGTCTTTGGGAGGCCAAAAACCATGGTGAGCTTCGACGATATTCATGCTTTCCAAAACAATCGACACCAACACATAACATTTTGAAAATATGTTTTGCAGGTCTCTCGAAGGACGCCGAATTAAGGTCGGCTGTTACCGGTGGGGCAGCTCCTCGCCCTCTTCCCACATCGGAGAAGGAAGGAGGAAAAAAGAGAAAAAGGGCTCCCGACCAGGCTGAGCCCGAAAAGAAAAAGGGCAGGAGAAAGATGATGGCCCGCAAAGTTACCATCACTGATCCCGCC